>JAZGLO010001924.1:0-21038 GCA_036873155.1 Biomphalaria sudanica
TGGTTTCTTATCATGTCTTTGATCATCTGATCGTATGTATAAACAAACACACATCCCATTGTAAATATTGTATTAAGCTCAGACACTGGATCATCACCCGAGTCTCCTGGACTTTGACATATTTATTTTTGTCTCTCCATGTCCGAGTTGTGAGACATTAATTGGCTTAGCATATCTTCAATCTTTTTTTTTTAGTCTTTTTTTTCTTCATTAAATTGAACTGTCAACCTTTTGTCAGAACAAAATTGTTCGTCCACAGAAAAAGAAAAGAAAAGAGCCTTATAGGCTACAACAGATTTGTGTGAATGGAAAGTCGGTGTTTTAGCTGCCCGTGCTAAATATGTTAAACATTGAAATTCAATGGTATTTCAACGTGCAAATGAATGTCTTAAAATCATTTAAATAAGCAAAGAAGTTCATTGGGGCCACTGAATCTGCATTAAGAGACTGTGACCAGTGTTTTAGAGGTTAAAACAAAACAACAACAACCAACAAAACATCCAAAAAACAAGTTTTAATATTTAAACAAATAATTGCTTCGTCTTGGCGTCAATGCGATTAGAATTCTTTGAAGATACTAGACAGGAAAGAACAAACGTAATCAAATTAAAATTACAGAACTTTTGATGAATTAGGTCTAGATCTGTATATTGTTGGTAAAATCTTTATTTGAGCTGTTTCAAACAAGGGTAGGATATGGTCGCCGCAAGTTGTTTTTTTTAATCATGTGAACTTACTTTAAGATGTAATTGGAATATAATAACCTATTTAAGGCTATAGAAATTTATCTATAGGCCTATGTTAATGTTGTGTGGGACAAGAGATTTTTTTGCCTGGGTGCCCACTAAATTTCCGCATTACTGCGGCATTACCTTAAAAATGATCCTAAGCCAATGGAACCAAGCGACACTGCGGTTAGAAGATTTTGGGTCCTTGAGCCGTCATCACTGATTTCTATCACTATTCAAGTCTGGCGCTTAATTTATCCGACCTTGAACTCATCGTTGTAAATTTGACTGAATATGATTCACTTGATTGACAAGATAAACGTTATTATTAGTAACACTTATCTCCCTTGAATCAATGATATAGCAGACGATAATGGGCTCTTGGTGACCGCCTTGTTTGTTAGGGGAGACAAGAGAAGTCCAGGACTTGACTAAGTGCTTTGCGTGATACCATTTTTTTTTGGCAAAGGGGCACCATTCCTCATCAGTATCGTACAGCGGTGGGAAATTGGGGGGGGGGTGCTAGGGCGGCTAAAAGGGCGAGGGTACGTATGCATGCGTGTATGTTTTGGGGCGCGGTGTGCCAATGACATCTCACATCCCACTTCCAATGAAGTTCATAGAAACTTAACCTGTAATCAGGGCCGATAAATCAGCCAGAACTAAACGGTTATCTTCAAACACTAGTCGGTCACCGCGTGCTGTAAATCTTTATTTTTTGTAACGCACACACACATGCACGTCTAAACACACACATAAACCAAATATATAGGTATACACACGCATCTATGTGTTAATGTAGCGGGTTATCCAAAAGGTCTGACAAAAGTCCGTTATCGTGCCAGCCCGTTTATATTTGATCTCTACCCATGGCTATTTATAATCATTTTGTTTGTTTCTGTTTTATTTCTAAACCTTGAGTTGCTGACGAGTAAACAACGAAAAACAACAATGCCTTGACGCTGACAAAAGTATGGACTATTTCTCTAGCATCTACAACGGTAAGTGTCTCCAATGTTTTAATGGCAGACTTCTCTGCTGATTTTGCCAAATTTACAAAAGAAAAGATTTCATTGATAATATTCAAAGGAAATTTAACGCGAATCCCAGACTCATTTATTTGAACAGTTTACATTGTATTCATTACAAGGAATTTGTCTGCTTCTTCCCTTTCACGCAGCCAAGAAGAAAAGACAAATTCTATTTACACCAATTTAGGCATATATAATACACTTCAATACTGGAGATGTTCGTATTAAAGGTAATTCACACTAATTAACTCAATAATTTACAAATGTGAATTTCAGTTGCCGAGTTGGATTCTACAGTGCACAAAAATTATTATATTGTTTTAAAATGTATAAGACATCAATACTTCCGTATTTTGTGCACCAGATACACTAAAAAGCTTGCTTTTTATAGTTAAGCTTTCATTTTATGAAAATCACCACTATTATGCCACACAATGTAAAGGCCTGACTTCTCAGCACAATCTATAAGATCTCCTTCAGTTCAATGAGTTATCCTTTTTAAGTCTTCACTCATTTCCATGAGTGCTTCCATTCGCTAAGTCCAGTTTCTTGAGTTACAAATGAATCATTTCCTGAATACGCATAGATCTATATAGGCCTACATAGCATTGATAGCTATGTTATTTAATAATTGATAAATAAAATGTGTCATCGTTTATGATTTGTTAAAAATTTGTATTAAACATTTACACATTAAAAGATAACACATTAACATGTTAAGATCAGCCATTAGCGAATCCAGAACTTTCGAGGGGGGGGGGGCGATTTTTTCCCAAACCCTAACCCTAACGCCCAGCAAACCCTAATCTAAGCATAAACGTGCGAACAACAAAATACACACACACACACACACACACACACGCACGCACGCACGCACACACGCACACACACACACACACACACACACACACACACATATATAGTGTTTATCAACCTTTGGCGAAAAAAACAACAACAACAGTCATGTTGAGGCCTTTCTCTTGCAAGCTTGGGGTCTGGAGGAGCGCTTTAAACTTCCCCAGTGGGGTTCGAGGCGAAGCCCCGACGCCAAAAGCGTTTTCATGCATTTTTCACTGCAGAGACGCATTCTCCTGACATCTACAGCTTATTTTTCATCAGTGGGATTCGTTGCGAAGCCCCGACGCCAAAAAAGCGTTTTTTTTGCATTCTTTCACTGCAGAAACGCATTCTTCTGACATTTACAGTTCATTATTCATCATATTTTAAAAAAGGACCTTTTGAATAATATGATTTTCTTGAAAAATATTCTAATATGAATTTTAGATTAAAGCTTTGAGGATCGCCGCCGAAAAAAAAGTATTCAATAAATTTAATTTTTAAAGAATGCTTATTTGTAAGTGATACATTTTGTTCAAAAGGGATGTTTGCAACTTTGTTTTGTTACAGAACTCAATTCTCTAAACAAAAAATTTCGGAAGTGAGAGAAATTAAGTGGACCATGAGTGGACTAATTAGATTCTTATCTGAATTTTTCTGCAATTTTAGGATTCAAGCATAAATTATGAGTTAAAGTCCCAAATTTATTTAACTGGAAAAATATCAGATTGAGTAAAGGTTGGGAAAAGGCAACTAAGAAATGATTATTTGTGTTGAGAACTCATCTCGATCGTTACTCTTATACTGAAAAATTACGTATGAATTCTAAATTTTCCAAAGCTAAATCGTTCTTAAAATAATTATGATAAACTCGTGTGAAATTACATAAACCCTGTCGCCATATTTGACTATTCTGTTTTAAAACGAAATGTTTTAGTCCGGAAAGGGGGGGGGGTGGTAAAGTGAAAACGATTATTCCTCGCTCGTGTTTACAATTTCTGCTAATGATTGTATTTGACATTAAAGAATAAGGGTGGGGCGACTCGATATAAGAATTTAATTTATAGCATATACATAAATTATATTAGTGACATATTTTTTTTAAATATTGTAATTTCTGAACTATAATACAAAAAGAACAAGTATTGGCTAGTCCGATGGGCGGAAGGCGATCACATGTATCGCGGCCCCTCCCACCTGGTACAACCTTTTTTCATTTTATATTTACTAATCATAAAATTTGAGATTAAAGTGTGGTGCGACATAATATACAAATAGGTTCACATGTCAATACGTAGCTTATAATATATAGATATTCAACTACTTTTGTTCACAAACTATGATTTCTCCATAAAATAGGACCGCCCCACCGCTCAGAGGGCTAGAGTTGGGAGGGCGATACAAGCAATCGCCCCCCCCCCCCCTATTCCTAACTTTTACTCCCCAGAGGGGAGCGACATAACATATATTAATTGTGCTACAACTTTGTTCACAAACTATGATTTGTCCATAAAAGTAGGACCGCCCCCCCCCCCCACTCAAAGGGTTTAGTTGGGAAGGGCAGTGGAGGTGTTCGCCCCCACCCCACCCAATCGGCCAACAGGGAAACAATATAATATAAAGATCGGTGAAAATATCAACAAGTTTTAATCATATAGAGATTGAATTGATTCTGTTAGCAAGCTGGGGGTGAATTGACGCCATCGCCCCCTCCCAATGCCATCAAATTGGCCAACATACTAGAGGAGGGGGAGGGCGAAATAATCTAAAAATAGGTTGAAATATAAATAATTAGTATATATTAATAACATTAGTAATAAATTGTGTGAATTCTATACTAAAATTCGTCCACCCCCCATTCGGGAGAGGGAGGTCGGTCGAGTGGGGGGGGGGCTATCACCCCTACCGCCGCCCCCTGGATCCGCCAGTGAGACCAGCACAAAGGGATAGAGAGGTTTAAAAGAATTAGCGATAATTTCCAACCGAATGAATACCATTTAAAATGGTTCCATGTTTTACTAACATTTGTATAGTTTACTGACTCTTTTATGACTTTGTTGGAAAAATCTGTCTGCTTGTTATAAATCTTCAATATCTTTTTTTTTTAAATTTCAAGTAACGCCAGAAGAGACCATTGGAACACGTAGTCCCAAAGGCTGTATTCGCACCGGGCAGACATGTCAACTTTACGATTAAAATTTTAATTTAGTGTTAGGGGTTTTATGTGTATGGGGATTCACGAGTTTGACAGAGTATGAAACATTGATGTCCTTCTGGGAAACATTAAGGCGATCACAGAACAAAGACAATGTGTAGGGAATTTAACATTCAAAATGATCTTTTGTTCATTTAACGGATAATATATTGACAAACATGGGCTGAAGCACAGGATTCTTTCAAGAGCGCGTCATTAGCCTTCATTTTAACTTGGTAAGACTGTATTGTCTACTAGCGAATAAGCGAACGACGTTTACACAGTTCCATTAATACAAGGCAAGGCAATTTGAACAAAATATCATCTATTTATTAATTTTTATGCTGTCAATAACACTTATCCCGCTTGGGAGACGACCGCATGCCAAAGCCGATTGTTGTGAACTTCTTGGCCTATGACTGACGAGCTTTAAGAAGAACTGAGTTACAGAGGTGCCCCCTCCCCCGTGAGCGCTATAAAGATTTATTCAGGCGCCATTTCGCTCTCACTGGCATAGAGAAAAGTACCTGGCAGCATTCTCTGGCAGCAGATAGCCTCTGAGAGAAACAGTTCGAGAGCTCTTACAAAAACTGCGGGACAAACATTTGATACTCAAAGGAAAGCCAGTATTGAAGACAGAAAACTTAAATAGAACACCAGCATACAACGGCTTTGTCTGCATAAAATTCGGGAAAATATGTAGGTCGCAGTTGGGTTTGAGTAGTTATGTATGTGAAACATTGGACTTAGCCGTAATCTTCGGAATTAAAGGCAAAAACAGCCAATATTATCATTATACAAAAAATTATGTCAAATAATTGACAGTGATTACACACAAAAATTAATTGTCAAGTCTTTTGCAGCGTAACTTCTAAAATGGTTACTTTCTAACATTTGATATTGCAATTAGTAAATTCATTATGGCTTTAGTTCCAAGCATAAAGTGATGCAAAATCTCTACGTTATACGGTAAAACGTGCACCCTGTAACAAAGTAAAATCGCGCATTTTTTTCTAAGAGACTTAAAAACATTGACCACCTTTCAGCTCATTAAAAAAAAGTGCCCTGCCCAGCGTGACTGACGGACTATAAGAAGTTCATACCATTTCGCAAGAATATCGCTGTTTGTAGTGAGTTCTTGCCACCGTATGTCCATGATGGTGTGCAAATATCTTTGGTGAAGGTGTTCAAGAAGTCTTAGTTGCTTTCTATAAAGTACTCATGTCTCAGATCCACAAAGTAGGGTTGAGATAGCCACTTTTTGGTAGACACTGATTTTTTGTAGACAGGCGGAGCGACATTCTCGCTTGGAGGCTTGATCACATATCAACCACCCTTTAAAGCAATGCATCATTTGATACTATGCTTCCCAGATATGTGAAGTTATCTACTACGTTAAGGGATGTCTATGCGCGGTGATCTTTGGGTTGAGCAGGTTTTATATGGTGATCTCTGTAACATAACATCTGGAACATGATTTCCCCGAACTTTCATAAGCCCCGCGCTAATTCTAGGTGTAAATCATTAAATTAAACCATTATAGCTTATAATTGGGTTCCCGTGATCTCCTTGTTTTCAAGGAGCTCCTGGAAATCTCATGAAACTCATAAAAATGTCCTTAAAATAGACAAAATTGTCATTTTGGGGTGTCAATCATAAAGGTAAACCCCAATCTACGTGTGATAAAAAAAAACTGCATCGTCAGCTTTCATTTGATAAAAATGTAATGTAAATACGAATTTATTTTCTAATACAAAATCTACATTTTTACTTATTATCCGTATCCCTACCCTGATTGGGCCGCGCGCAATCCATTTCGCATAGGACCCCGCAAATGTTAGGGCCGGCCCTGGTTATCACGTTCAGTGTGTGCAAGTAAGGCATAGATAAGCTGTGTTTTGACCATTTCCTATGTTTTTTGTATGGGACAGTAGACTTCGAAGGTTGAGCACATTGCAATAATTCACCAGAAATATAATAACAAAGTAAAAGCTAATTACGGGATTGAGAAATTCAAGTGTAAACAATCTATAAAGTCTTTAAAACACAATAACTAATCATACATCGAAATGATCAATCTATAATAAGACGGTGCGCAAATGTTTCATTTGGTGTATTGATTCTTTAAAACTTGTTCTTGTTTGCAAAGAAATATTTTAGTGTACTGCGATAAGCCTAGTGACGTAAGCAGCGTTCTTCCCGTTTACGTCATTTATTTTCATTCATAAAACATTCAAGCCAAATTTAATTTTTCGATACTGAGGCATTTTCAAACCGATATAACGGTCGACCTCGAGTTTTTCCGATGTGGCCAATGAGTCGATAATTTTTTTCTCACTATTATGCACATACCTTGAAATTTTAAAGAAAATCGTTAGAGCCGTTTTTGAAATAAAATTTATATATATATATACATACATACATGAATTGCTCACTTAAGAGTATAGGAACATACATAAATACATACAAGAATTGCTCGCTTAAGAGTGTAGGATAAAAGTGATAACTCAATCATTTTATGAACTCAAATATACTTTATTATAACATAAAATAACAATGCTCATCAGAATTTAATGATGAATCTAAATACAAAATACAATACTTGAATACATCAATCTATAGGCCCTACAGATCTTAACAATCATGGAAGACTATCAGTAGTTACCGATACTTCAACCTCCAACACGCTTGAACTAATGTAACTGAAACTAATAAGTAAAGAACAATTTACAACCATTTAAATCTTTCACGTTTTTACCCCAACAAGAAAACGGGCTATGCTTAACCATAGCCCAACAAGCTTTGACCTAGTCAGTGGAAACACTGAAATGAGATAAATTAAGAGAAACTTTGAACACAACATGTCTAGCCATTTTGTTCCTAGCTCCTTCCCCCGTGGCACCATACTTAGCAATCAGTAGGACTTCACACATGTCAACAAGATGTTTGTCTGGGTTCTAGTAACTAAGACGCTGTAAAGCTCTCATGTTACCAACATCTTACATAGGTAGGTGAGATAAATTTAGCTGCCTGGTTGTGTGCTATACGTTCGGTCTCCTCTGTGGTCCCGTGTTCGAACGCTGTCTGCTGCCCTCCCCCGTTATCCTTCGAGAGAATGGAACGGGACACTCCTTTGGATGGATGGATCTGAGATGTTGTTGTACTTTCATTTGTATGTGTGTGTGTGCGTGTGTGAATTTTATTGATTTTTTTTTGTGTAACCTTTTAATTAGTGTTCCTTCCTCGGCAATAAATGAAACTCATTAAAATCTAGAATAATATGATATGAATAAATAAATGCCTTTATGTCATTCATTATTGCTAATTTTTCTTGTTTGACCCAATAATTGAATGTAAACAAAAAAGAATAAGGAAGGGAAATTCTGTTGATCCCAAATTTTACCACTAATTCCCCTTTGCTTTAATCTTGCATTGACTCATAAGCATACTTCGTCATACAGACCTAAATATCCTTTTTGTTTAGTGCAAGTCTATTCTTACCTTCACTACGCCTAATGAATGTCGATCTGTTCTCTTGACTAACATTCTGTCAGTGAGCTTCATACGAGAACTTCATAGGGGATTTTAAAAATTGAATTAATTGCAGTAATCTGCTCTTTGTAAAGATTTTAGTTTTCGATATCCGGTTTACATTTTTAGACCACAAAAAAAAAAGCGGTAAGGAGAAATGTGTGGGCAGTGGGACATTTAAAAATTATATTAAAATGAAAAGAGAAATACCAAGAGATATATTTGAGATATTTTGTAAAAAAAAAAGGTTATTGAAATATCTGAGTGTCAACTAAATAAGAATTACTTTGTACTTTCCAAAATTGATTCTGTAATGCTAAAAAATTCACAACCATTATAATTTGCCTTTTAAAAGTCAGCGTATCAATACTTTCGTGTTCAATGCACTGCATTAAAACAAAAACGCTAAACAAACAAAAAAACTTTATCATTTTTCTCGCTTTGTGGCCCTTTTTTTTTTAATGAAATCTCCAATAGAGATTAAAATGTTAGCCTGTTGACGATGAGACAAATTACATATTAAACAGGATTTGATTGGTTGGAAGTTTGTTTGGACCATGTTGGGAGTCAATTAGTTGTTGAAGCCAATCAAACTAAGAATTTTACTTCTTTCCGTTTCTTTAGGATACCTTAGTCATTTAAATCTGGAAGACACCAGTCTAATTAGTTGCGTCCTGTTTGTCAAACCATTGCACCAAACCATTGTTTTTGGGACCTTTTACTTCAGTGTCGAAACTAGGTCACGTCTGCGGGCGTTTCTGCAGTGGGTCTAATGTCTTCATAAAGTAGATCTTTTTTTTTTTGTAAATGAAACACTCGCAAATGCTGACATCGCAGTCTCGGTCAGAAAGTAGCTACTACTTGGCCTGGTCAAAATCGTACTGGTTTCTAATAAGAAATGTGTAGACTAAAACAGCACATGATATCAATTATTTAGGACTTAAATATAAGAAATAAAATATTATACGGTAAAGGAGAAATTCTAGACACTATATACGTGTTACCATAATAATAGATCTATATAATATATATATGTCTATGCATGTTATAAACATTACGCAATGTAAATGTGGAATGGTGCGAATGCGTGTTAAAAGAGGACTAAAATGGAGGAATCATGACATGTACTTTATGTCTATGGGAGGAATATAAACAAAATTATGTTTACAGTGTTAACTCTTGAATGAAGATTAAATTATTTATATATTTTGACGTTTGGTGTAATGTATTGCTATAGAGTTCTTCTTCCCACTTTTCCCTCGTCTTTTGAATACATTTTTAAAAAGAATTTCTTAGATAAACACACAACTATATTTGAAACTCATGACAGCCAATACTGAAAGTACTGAAATTAAATAAATACGTAAACACGGACTAATTTTATGTATACTTTTTGTTTTTCAAATATAAGAAATATTTTTGTTTGCCGATAACATTGAAGGTAAGCAAGCAAAACAACAACAACAACAACAACAATAACGGATTGTCTCCTTTTCAAGTTAAACTCATTGATGACGCCACCGTCACAGGTCTGATCTTTCATGACACACACCTCAATAATTGTTGAACCACTGATATTTATTTTGTACGATAAGATTGTGACGAGGTGCCCCAGCAGTAGCCGCACAGACCGCGTTCTTATTGAGCGCAGAGTAAACACGTTTGTCAGTCGCATGCAATCAGTTGCTCATTTATTTCTGTCTAATCTGACAAGTGAAATCCTCGGGGACAATGCAATCAAAGCTCACGATACGGGCAAGTTTTTCTCACCCACTGGTCCATTGAGAACGCGTGTTGACCAATCTTTGTGTATCTCTCTATATTGGAGACCCTTGGTCATGAAAGAAATGAAAAGGTACACGTGTGTGTGTGGGTGTGTGTGTGTGGGGGGGGGTAAGGGGGTGAGGGGGTCTTTATTTATAGTTATCACCGAAACACTGCTTGTTTATTTATATCGTAACCCGACTCAGTAGACGTCGGGATTAGGGTGGCTAGCCTGTTCCCCTATCAATTTTATTTTGAATTAATTCTTGTTATCTTTCATATCATTGCTAGAATCGATTCCAGTCAATTCTTTCATTGGATGGCGAACATTCTCTGGCTGAAGACCTACTGGATATAATCAAAAACACGCTGGCTTTAAGACATTGCATTCATTTCCTTAAACAAGATATAGGATCCTGACCTACAATGGTGCAGTGTAAAATGTGTTGGAATATGCGACACAAGGAAGAATTTATTGCGCTTAACTAATAACCATTGTATAAAGATAGGGAGGGTTCACGTCTTGGCGTGTGCATAAATCAGGTTTGTGAACACTTGCAGTATCGAATATTTGTTTTAAAATATTATATAGCTTCCTTTTTTTTTTTTGGTCTCGTCCACAAACAGGCAGTTGTCAAAAGGGGAAACAGTTACTTGACGGCGATATCCTTATCTTCTTATAAAGATAGATTTACAGCAATATATTCGTGTTAAATAGCTAATTTGTTTTTTCGCACACAAAAACACAAACATATAGGTCCGTGCCAATATCTTTTTATTTCTAGAACTAACTGACATTTGTTTCAAACCTGTAAATATTCAAAATGATATGTATTTAATAATAAGATATTGTCTTCAAGTCTGAAGATTAATGGAAAGAGGAGAAATTCTGATAACAACGGAAACAAAGTTGTGACCTGCTTATTTTATCTCAACTAACGCAGACAAAGCTGTTGTCCGCTGGAGGTCTACGTTCTCTTTTCGTCGTCTGCGCTTGTCTGCTGCAG
This sequence comes from Biomphalaria sudanica, assembly GCA_036873155.1. Taxonomy (NCBI): domain Eukaryota; kingdom Metazoa; phylum Mollusca; class Gastropoda; family Planorbidae; genus Biomphalaria; species Biomphalaria sudanica. Next base: position 11,093 of record JAZGLO010001924.1, read on the forward strand.
TAGATATTCTTTGGGTCTCAGATCTGTGTGTAGCGGCCTTTGCAAGAATTCTCCAGCTACCTTTTCGGAAGCCAATTGCTTTCAGCTGTTTTTTTCTGTATCCCAGTGAGGGCCAATTGAAGCTTGAATTGTATATCTTAGTTTTTGGAACAAAAAAAAAAAGGGGGGGGGGCACTCGTTTCCATTAAATTAGCTTAAAGAAATCAGTCTTCCCACCCAACGCAGCTGTAGTGAGTCAACACTTTCAGCAGAGCCATTCATCAGAACAATATTATTGGTAGTCTAGTCTTGCCTGAGAACATTTTCTCTCAGCATTGTTGTTCAGAGTATATACAAATAGGTTATTGTTTTACGTGTAGCTTATTGTACGCAATGTTTTATTTTATAAGTTTACTCTCGAATCCTAAATACGCAATGTTTTATTTTATAAGTTTACTCTCGAATCCTAAATACGCAATGTTTTATTTTATAAGTTTACTCTCGAATCCTAAATACGCAATGTTTTATTTTATAAGTTTACTCTCGAATCCTAAATACGCAATGTTTTATTTTATAAGTTTACTCTCGAATCCTAAATACGCAATGTTTTATTTTATAAGTTTACTCTCGAATCCCAAATAAAAAAAAGTATTACAAAATGCGAACGCCGTGTTCTGGTTCTAGACTATCGCTTCTCATTTAAGGTTTGAGACTAGTTAGGTCCTGGAGCTGGGCTGTTCACAAAGAACTGTGAAACTTTCGTTCCCACCAACAAAGACTATATCAACACTTTTCAAAACAGCACTTCGATCTCTAGGAAGTTATTTTGTCATCGCGTCCTGATTCCATTAAGAAAAGCCAGGCTAAAGCCGAGTAGAGCTATTTGAAGAAAGTACTTTACACTCAAGTCAGTGTACTTGCTGTTCTTAAAGTTCTACGTGTGTCTTAGAACAAGATGTAGACGACTAATGCCAGGGCTGGACTAGAGGTATACTTTATACCAAGGACGTTTTCTTGTCCAATTTGATTTGTGTGCAAGTGAGCCAATTTGAATGTTTAAGTCTAAATTAGTCCTTTTTTTTTACTTTAAAAATAGATCGATGTACAGTCCTCTGATTTTGAGTCCATGGTTAGTGTCACTTTGTTGTCAAGATTTGAGACTATCCAGAAGAAAAGTTGTGAAAATAGGTAAAATAAAAATTTGGATTTGAGATTCAAAAACTCATTTACTCAAAAGAGAATAATATTTTATGGCCTGCTACATTGAATTTCGCGGATATTTTTTTCTCTAGCTAGTTTTTATCCAAAAGAATTTTTTTTTCAACTTATGATTGTACGGGCCGTCCTAATTCAACGTAACAAACTGTCAATCTTGGGCCAAAATTATGTTAGGAGAGAGTTTACTGGGGGAGGGGGGAGAGGCCAAAATATTATGTGAGTGTTTGATGCACCGGATGCAATAATAATAAAAAAAAGGCTTATGCTGAAAAACATCAGGGAGCCTTTGAAATATTTCAATAAAAAGCTGGAAGTCGATGAATACTTAGAGATTGTATGAAGGACTATTTCCTAAGCCCTAGTGTGAAAAGCGGTGGAAATAAGTGATACCCGCAATCTAATTCAGGGGTAAGAAGTATATAATAAGGAGGGGTAGCGTTATAAAAGGTGACCTTGCCAAATAGATGTAACAGATTACAAAATGCAAGGTTTTAAAAGGGGATGGGGCGGCGGAGCGGTGGGGGAGAGTGATATCCAATGGACAGGTCAGAAGTGTGTTGGAGAGGGCGTTTTAACTCCTTTTTTCCTAGTTGACGATACCATCGTTGATTCGACCTCATTAATTAAGTTAGAGTTTATACATTTACTTTGTGTTCTATAAAAAGGGCATGCATTCCTCTTTAATTCTATACCAAATAAAACACTTTCTGGTAACAAACGAGAAAGTTATCCAAGCTTAATCGTAACAGGGGAAAAATAGTAATGACAAAATTAAGAATTCCATCGGAACGTGGAAAATAATTACGGAGAGAAAGAGTTAAAGTGGGCCGTTCCAATGAAACGTATCACGTACTAGAAGAGACTGACCAAAAAGGGTATTACTAAAATCCGAAACATTTTATGGAAAGTTTAAAAAAAAATTAGGAGCAGGTGTACGGCCAGAGTATTATGCGAAAATTACGATTTGCAGGATGTAGAAATAAGAAAAAAAGGTCAGGTAAAAAATAAATTAATTATAGAGCCTAACAAATATTTCGAAATAACTAAAAAGTTGAAAAAATATTCAGATAGTGTAAATAAGACTTTTTGTTAAGGTGGAGAGTGGGGGGGGGGGGAGAAAAGTGATTCTTGAATTTACGGGCCGGTCCAAGTTATAAGTAAGAGAAAAAAGGGAGCGGGTCCATGGCAAAATAATGAAGATATAGCCTGAGACCAAATCAACGGGCTTGACCGGTGGCTAATGCTAGTGATTGAATAATTTATGTTTCATTTGTAATAAGTGCTTCATTTTTTGTTATCTTATCCTATCTTATCTTATAAAATACAGACGTTACTTTAAAAAAAGATGATTAAATCTTACGAGTGTCCCTAGGCCTATCTGGTCATGCATGTTAATCAAGTCAATGGTTTTACTGTCTGACTAAGGCAACCCATTCCGTGCTCTAATAGCACTATGAAAGTAGTATTTATGAAAATTTGTCCTAGCATATGTGAGCTTGCGCTCCCAGAGCTATATTTTTGTGTATTCTATTTTTTTATAGGCTAGTGCCAAATGTATTATTTGTACTTCCGCTTTTTGTGTAAGTTAGGGTGGGGTGTATAAAAAGTGTGCCACGCTGTTTTAAAAACAGTTCAGTGTACAGTTGACCAGTGGTCAGTATAGTATGTCTGTGTGACAGCCGAAGATCTTTGTGGTCTGTCGTGTACTTATTTTTATTCCTGTACCTGGGACGGCCTGTAAGTTTGCTATTGTTACTGCTGTGTTACTGCATTTTAGCTGCTGAAAGTAACTGCTGTTTTAACTGTTGATTTTAACTGTTCTAAGCTGCTGTTGTAGATTTATTTTGTTTCTGTAGGTAACTAGTGTAGTAGTTTTAATGATGTAGTTAGATAGTTGGGTTGATCAGTTTGTGTTAGATGGTTGGTTTGGTTAGTTTTTAGTGGCGTAGATTTAGAGGGTTTTAGTTATTTGATGGGTTCAGTAGTAGTGATTAGTCATTTTAGTGTATATATTTTATTATTGATTTGTTTTGCATATGTAAATAAAGTTTCGTTTGTTTATTTATCCTAACTAAAGTTTCGTTATCTTGTTTTCCTTTAGTTTAGGTTAGTTACAGCTAGTTGTCTGGTTACTTAGGCGACTCTAGCCCCTTGGTCACCATACCGAGGTGCACAGATTGAGCCCACCCAGTAGTGCTAACATCTGCCTACTGTTGGTAAATTTTAATGTTGAGCAGAAGAGAATAGGTATCTTCCCACTCGCGCCTGCCTGACCTGCTCACATTTTTGGTGTCAGAAAGTGGGATCTGTGCTTGAGTGACCAGACACACGTTTTTTTGGGATTAGGATAGATTAGGTTTTTGTACGAGTTAAGTTAGGCTGTGATAGGAAGTAGTGATAGTGGAAGTTTAGTTTTCCTTGAGCGTTTGTTAGAGAGGTTAGTAGGTTTTTTTGTTGAGTAGTTACGCAGATGAACAGCGAGGCAGCAGCAGCAGCAAGAATGCAGCCGTCTCAGACAGTGATTGTGGTGCCAAGGACAGAGATGAGTATCCGGCGCTTCCATGGCGATGGTCCTGCCAGGGAAGTTGAAGAGTTCCTTCAAAGTGTTGATAGAGCCTGGAAGTCTCAACACATGGTACATCGAGAGGAAAAATGTGACTTCCTCTTTGCACATCTAGGTGAGGCAGTGAAGGCCGAACTTAGGTGTCACCATCAGACAACAAGGGCATGTCCAGATGCCCTGGTACAAGCTCTACGCTCCACTTATGGAAAAAGGCGGAGCATCAACTGCCTCATTGGGCAGCTGTTCAGAATAAGCCAGCACCCGAATGAGTCTGTCCGCACCTACTCACACCGTCTCCTTCAGGCATTCGAAGCACTCACTGACAGGCAGAGAGCTCTATTGGAAACTCCTTTCAGCGAGTCTATCCTGAGGGACCAGTTCGTAGAAAACCTCAGTGATAGGACCCTAAGGAGAGACCTGCGAGAGAGACTACTTGATAGGCCAGAAACTGAATTCCTGGCATTAAGAGACATGGCCATTAGGTGGGCACAGGACGAGGATGCCGCACCGCAAGTCAATCTCACATGCAGTGAGATAAAGATTGAAGGCCAACTAGCTGCTCTCTCCAAGCAAGTGGAGGAGCTTGCAGCCCAGATTGTGCGCCTACAACTTTCGGGGCCACAGAACTCTAACTGTCCCCACTGCAACCACCATCAACCTGATCAAATTAGCGGTAGTGTGAGACAGATTGCCTCACAACCAAAGCGCACCCTTAGCCAGAGGAGGCCTTTGATGAAGAACAGGAAATGCTACACATGTGGCAAACCTGGTCATCTTGCTAGGAATTGCAAGCTGAGGAACAGGTACCAACGTCAGCGAAAGAAGCCAGGGAACTGGGCTCACCAACACCCTTCTAGAAGCAACTGCTCTAACTGTGGCAGCCGGGACCACTTTACCCGGGCTTGCCCTAATGTCATTGCAGCAGTGAGTCACGTTCAGGTTGCCTCAGTGGAACAACCACAGGCAGTACAGCTTATACCTGCCCCCAAGCCGACAGAATTGTCGGCTGAGGTGCCACAGAATCCTAAGCGATCCAACGCTGCACCTGATTCTTTTGTTCGCGGAAGCCAACCCGCAATGACAGAAATGATGTCGATTCATACAGAAGTTGCCTCACCTGACACTTCTAGTCATCATGCAGAAGGAGGTAGGGAAACAAATCCTTTCCTACAGTTACATCCGGTTCAACCGGAGTCCACCTTGCTTTCCCTTGAGGTTCCTGAGTTGCAGAGGAAAAGAAATGATCTTCTGAACATTGGATGCCGAGTGCTAGTCGAACGTAGAGTCAGAGGACAGGGCAGACAGTTCATGCAGTATGAACCCTCATGCTACATAATTACTGCTGTGCCAAAATACGCCTCAGGATGGTACATGGTAGAAGCCGAAGACGGCAGTGCATACAGATATGTAAGGGAGGAGGAAATGAAGTTTGTTTCCTCACCTTATTGATTCTTGTATTTTTTCATGTAAAATTTATTTTTTATGTAAAATGTTGCTATACTTCTATATAATATGATGCATTATTATTAGGTACTTTTTATCATATTATTGAAGCTCTAATATTTTGAGTAATGTATCTTTTTCCAATTGATGGAAGGTATGAGCTCCATGTGTGTATTATACTTCTAGTAATTGGTTAGTATTTTGTTTTGCGAGGACGCAAAAAAATTTAGGCGGGATGAATGTGAGCTTGCGCTCCCAGAGCTATATTTTTGTGTATTCTATTTTTTTATAGGCTAGTGCCAAATGTATTATTTGTACTTCCGCTTTTTGTGTAAGTTAGGGTGGGGTGTATAAAAAGTGTGCCACGCTGTTTTAAAAACAGTTCAGTGTACGGTTGACCAGTGGTCAGTATAGTATGTCTGTGTGACAGCCGAAGATCTTTGTGGTCTGTCGTGTACTTATTTTTATTCCTGTACCTGGGACGGCCTGTAAGTTTGCTATTGTTACTGCTGTGTTACTGCATTTTAGCTGCTGAAAGTAACTGCTGTTTTAACTGTTGATTTTAACTGTTCTAAGCTGCTGTTGTAGATTTATTTTGTTTCTGTAGGTAACTAGTGTAGTGTTGCCTTAGAGTTCTATTAGTAAACTTAGTTATAGTCTGTTTCTGTTCTTAGTGAATAGATCTACTAATACTCTAGTAAGGTACTAACTAAGGTGTTCTTGTTGTAGTTTTAGTTATGAGTTGGTTGTAGTAGTAGAATATTGTAGATCTAGACTAGTTTATTGTAGTTTGTTAGTGTAGATCTAGGTCTAGACTAGTGTAGTAGTTTTAATGATGTAGTTAGATAGTTGGGTTGATCAGTTTGTGTTAGATGGTTGGTTTGGTTAGTTTTTAGTGGCGTAGATTTAGAGGGTTTTAGTTATTTGATGGGTTCAGTAGTAGTGATTAGTCATTTTAGTGTATATATTTTATTATTGATTTGTTTTGCATATGTAAATAAAGTTTCGTTTGTTTATTTATCCTAACTAAAGTTTCGTTATCTTGTTTTCCTTTAGTTTAGGTTAGTTACAGCTAGTTGTCTGGTTACTTAGGCGACTCTAGCCCCTTGGTCACCATACCGAGGTGCACAGATTGAGCCCACCCAGTAGTGCTAACATCTGCCTACTGTTGGTAAATTTTAATGTTGAGCAGAAGAGAATAGGTATCTTCCCACTCGCGCCTGCCTGACCTGCTCACACATATGGAATAAAGAGTGTGCCTTTATCTTTGTGTCTTTCTGAGTATTCTATTCAGTTTTCTTTTGTTTTCTAGAGTTAAAGATTATGGTTCAGTGTTTAGTGTTTAATTGCTACTTCTCTCCTGAAAGGTTTCTAAATTTAATGATTTTTAATAAAGGTGTTACTCTAATCAAATGTGAATATTCATTTGTTATGAATCTCCCTGCTGCATTTTGTGTCTGTTCTTGCCTTTAACCAATCTATCTAGAAGTAAATGTATTGAATTCTTTAGTATTACTTTTTTTTCTTTCAACAAATAGCATTTTAGCAATTCTCGATCCCCACAAATTTATTCTCAAAACTGAGCTGTTCATTGACCAAATCTATCACTGAGCTGTTCATTGACCAAATCTATCACTGAGCTGTTCATTGACCAAATCTATCACTGAGCTGTTCATTGACCAAATCTATCACTGAGCTGTTCATTAAAGAAATCTATCACTGAGCTGTTCATTAAAGAAATCTATCACTGAGCTGTTCATTGACCAAATCTATCACTGAGCTGTTCATTGACCAAATCTATCACTGAGCTGTTCATTGACCAAATCTATCACTGAGCTGTTCATTGACCAAATCTATCACTGAGCTGTTCATTAAAGAAATCTATCACTGAGCTGTTCATTAAAGAAATCTATCACTGAGCTGTTCATTGACCAAATCTATCACTGAGCTGTTCATTGACCAAATCTATCACTGAGCTGTTCATTGACCTAATCTATCACTGAGCTGTTCATTGACCAAATCTATCACTGAGCTGTTCATTGACCAAATCTATCACTGAGCTGTTCATTGACCAAATCTATCACTGAGCTGTTCATTGACCAAATCTATCACTGAGCTGTTCATTGACCAAATCTATTACGTCATTTCTATTTTAAGGATCAGTTCAACAGGAATGTTATATTCAACCGATCACATATGAAAAGAAAAAAATACAATTACAAAAGATCATGACATACACTTTTGATTTTATTTTTAATAAATAAAACAACAGATGTTATTTACAGAACAATATTGGTAACATTAAATATCATGGAAAAAAATGCTTAATATGAATTGCTTGAATAGCTGGTTTGTAATTGCAGTCTCTGGATCGAGTGTTTTCTTTCAAAAAAGTTTACAGTATCTCCATCTTTTGTTTCATGCAACACAGGAAACCCTCTTTCCCTTTGTTCTGTCATTGTTTCCCATCTATCAATTAGTGCTTATATTGCTTGGAGCTAATGGCTGTTGTGAAATGTCAGTTTTAGATTTCTGAAATCCCGCTCTTCAAAAAGACGCTGCTACCAGGTATCAGCAGACGTTGAACATATAGGTTGGGGTAGAAATGGTGGGGAGTGCTATTAAAATGTATTCAAACTTTACCCCCATGATTCTCACTAGATTACCCTCCAGCCCCCTCCCTTTTTGTCTTGTCTGATAGCTCAGTAGGCATTGCAAATGTACTGTTGACCGATTTAAATCTTTTCTGTCTTGCTCATCCAAAGCGAGGCCAGTCACTTCTGGAAGCGAGGCTAGTCACTTCTGGAAGTGAGGCCAGTCACTTCTGGATCTTGTCTTTCAAACTTTGAAGTTTCTTGCATCTTTTTTTCCATTGACCTTGTGTCCTAAATACGTTTCTGTAATGGTTAGTGATTTGACAAGGTCAAGTATCAACAAGATGCCGACTAACACGAACTGTCATGCGTTTATTATTGGAGTCAGTCACATACTCGTTACGATATATTATTTCAGTTCTAACAATCTCGTCTTTCAGTACTACGATATGATAGGATGACTATTTGTGTATACACGTTGCTATTGTAGTTTTTCATGTATAGTTCCATCATACAGACTTAGAGATAGTTTTATAACATGAAACAAACGATTTTTTTTTATCTCGATGACGTTGTAATAAACATACTTCTCATTTGGTTCATACTTTTCACTATAGTCCAAAGTGCATGCTTACAACTTACAGAAGTTAACTTCAAAAGAGAAGGTGATTACATCTTACAGAAGTTAACTTCAAAAGAGAAGGTGATTACATCTTACAGAAGTTAACTTCAAAAGAGAAGGTGATTACATCTTACAGAAGTTAACTTCAAAAGAGAAGATGATTACACTTACAGAAGTTAACTTCAAAAGAGAAGATGATTACATCTTCAGAAGTTAACTTCAAAAGAGAAGATGATTACATCTTACAGAAGTTGACTTCAAAAGAGAAGATGATTACATCTTACAGAAGTTAACTTGAAAAGAGAAGGTGATTACATCTTACAGAAGTTAACTTCAAAAGAGAAGGTGATTACATCTTACAGAAGTTAACTTCAAAAGAGAAGATGATTACATCTTACAGAAGTTAACTTCAAAATAGAAGATGATTACATCTTACAGAAGTTAAATTCAAAAGAGAAGGTGATTACATCTTACAGAAGTTAACTTCAAAAGAGAAGATGATTACATCTTACAGAAGTTAACTTGAAAAGAGAAGGTGATTACATCTTACAGAAGTTAACTTGAAAAGAGAAGGTGATTACATCTTACAGAAGTTAACTTCAAAAGAGAAGGTGATTACATCTTACAGAAGTTAACTTCAAAAGAGAAGGTGATTACATCTTACAGAAGTTAACTTCAAAAGAGAAGATGATTACATCCTACAGAAGTTAACTTCAAAAGAGAAGATGATTACATCTTACAGAAGTTAACTTCAAAAGAGAAGGTGATTACATCTTACAGAAGTTAACTTCAAAAGAGAAGATGATTGCATCTTACAGAAGTTAACTTCAAAAGAGAAGGTGATTACATCTTGTCCTTGTGTCAATGTAATCCTGCGTGTTGAATCAGTGACTAAAACTCTGACAAGTCGTTGGTTTTTCTGGCCGATTCAGGCTATCCATTCCATGCTCTAATAACACAAGATAAGAAGGAGCACTTGTACAAATTTGTCCTAGCATATGGAACGAGGAATTTGCCTTTATCTTTGTGTCTTTCAGAGTATTTGCTTTTGTATTTGAAATTACGGTTCAGTGTTATATGTATTACAGCTACTTGACTTGTTAGTCCTGAAGGCTTTCTCAATTTAGTCAATTTACTAAACGTGTCCTCTAATCAAATGGGAATAGTCGTTTGTCCTAGTTCTAATATCTTATCTTATATAATACAGACGTTACTTCAAAAAAGAAGATGATTACGTCCTACGCGTCATGCATTTAGTCATGCATATTAACCAATGACTTAAATTCTGCCAAGTCACTGGTTTTTCTGGCTAGCTCAGGCAACCTATTCCATGCTCTAATAGCACTAGGGAAGAAGGAGTATTTGTACAAATTTGTCCTAGCATATGGGACGAGGAATGTGCCTTTATTTTTGTGTCTTTCAGAGTATTTTATTAAATTTTGTTTTTGGATTTGAAGATTATGGTTCAGTGTTTTATGTATAATTGCTACTTTACTTTTGAGTCTTCTGTCCTGAAGGCTTTCTAAA
>JAZGLO010001925.1:0-26447 GCA_036873155.1 Biomphalaria sudanica
TAGGACAACCACGAGATCGCTCAAAACATTTCTCAGTGTTAGACTAGGACAACCACGAGATCGCTCAAAACATTTCTCAGTGTTAGAATAGGACAACCACGAGATCGCTCAAAACATTTCTCAGTGTTAGACTAGGACAACCACGAGATCGCTCAAAACATTTCTCAGTGTTAGACTAGGACAACCACGAGATCGCTCAAAACATTTCTCAGTGTTAGACTAGGACAACCACGAGATCGCTCAAAACATTTCTCAGTGTTAGACTAGGACAACCACGAGATCGCTCAAAACATTTCTCAGTGTTAGACTAGGACAACCACGAGATCGCTCAAAACAAGAGGAAAGAAACGACTGCTGGAAGGAAGAACAAAATCTGCAATTTCTTCAAATGAAAACAAAAAAGAAAATGTCGCTCTTTAGGAAGCTCTACGCAAAGCTGAAGTGGGTCTCATAATATCTTTCCTAACCCCATGATGGTTTAGAAGGTATATAGACATGTCGAGTAAGCAGCCTTGAAGAAACAATTGCCAACTACCTCTTAGATTTGTTACTACTATTCAATCCACAACTGATGGCCAAAGAATGTTCAATGCATGTAAATGACTAATTGCGGAAACAAATCTTTGCTTAAAAAATAAAATGTCCATTGTAGCAACCACAGAAAAAAACATCATTCGATTAATTTGTTCTTCTAATTATTTGAATTTCTTCTTTCATTTCTAGACATGTTGTTAGTAAAGAAGTTTCTTATTTGGGCATTTGACATTTGACATTTGACAAGAAGTAATTTTTTGTCATTCTTTCTAATGCTTAATGGAATAGAGCAAATATGTTTACATGCTGTCTGAAACTACCCAGTGATCGTATACATTGCTCATGCAGACTTCAGTCATTTTTTTTTACCCGTTGCAAATATACATACGTACATACATCACTTCCCCATAGAGAATAGCGACAAGCAGGGTTGTGTACTTGCTCCTACTCTGCTATCTTCTTTGGCGCAACTCATTTGAGTCATTTGAGGCAGCAACTCAGCCTCCGTCTTACTCTGAAAGAGACAGTTGGAGAGCTCTCACGAAGGACGTGGGACACACATTTGAGACCCAGAGGAGAACCCGTATAGAAAAACAGGCGCAGAAGTCGCAAGGAAAACTTAAGCAGACCCTATGTGCACAACGGCTTTCAGGTCTGGAAAAAAATATGCAGGTCGCAACTGGGTTTACATAGCCATGTGAAGCACTGCACTCATCCTTCATCTCCAGAATCGAAGTCATTGCCATTAGTAATGTATTTTGTATATGTATTCGTTATATTTCATTAGTATTGTATTATGATAAATATTGACTATGGTATGTTGTTTGTTACTCACCATTATAGTGTGTTCTTGCACAGGATTCCAGAGTTTTACTCTGGTAATGTCACGGCCACAGTAATCCAGGCAATGCTGAGTATCCCATTATATTGTTTGTTTAAAAGATACCAATTGCTTCGTCATTTTGTTAACACTTGACACAGTTCACAAAACACATCCGGTATTTCATCTACTCACATCGCTGGCTCTCAAGTTTCCAAAAGTTGTCATGGATTAAAAACAAAAAACTGTTTTAAAAAATGAACAAGAATGATTTCGCTGGATGTTCTTAGTCTAGTTTTGCAGACGTCATTGGTGCAGCGAAAAATAATTTCGAATGGTAGAGTTCATAAAAGAGGGCAGGCCTGGTCTTGATGTCTGCTCACTGGTGTCGACATTAGGTCTATAAGTAAGGCCGGCAACTCTTAATACGCCATGCAAGACTTAATACCCAGAGCGTAAATCTATTCCCACGGAACATCTGCCCAGGACATGATAGCTGATCACTCCATTCTGTAAACGACAAAATTAGAACATGTTAAGATAGGAAATAACTTAAAGTCTTTAAAACTAACCTAAAGTCTTTAAAACTAACCTTAAGTCTTTAAAACTAACCTAAAGCCTTTAAAAGTAACCAAGTACTTCTAATACTTCTTATGAATTTGATTATCACATTATTCGATTATTAAATTAACAGTTTAGATATTTAAAAATTTCTAATATAATATAATATTATAATACAATATAATAGAGGATTATTTGATTTCTTTTTTAAAATGCATATAGACTGGCTGTGTGCGTTCATTCAAAAAATAATAATTTTTTACCAAAAATGAATGATGAGTACCATTTTCCTTTTAATAAACAACCACAGACATTTAACTCTACTCTTATTAATATACTGTCTCTATGACCAACGGTTAACGATGGTGTAGTATGCCCAGCACAATGATCAATTTAATTACTTATCCACAACTAAAGTCCGATACCCATTAAAGATGGGTGTACTCGAGGGCGTCCTAAAAATTCCGAAACTCAAAATCCCTGTCTTCACCAAGATCCAAACCCGGGAACTCTCTGTTAGGAAGCCAATCGCTTTACCACTCAGCCACCACGGCCCTTATCTGCTGGTGTCACGTGACCACGTACTGGAGTTTTAGAGAGACCAGAGGAAGATGACTTACAAACTTGAGTCCCATCATGTGATACTTGACTATTGGAGCTTACCCAATGAAGGTCTTCCATAACAGTCCAGCTTTTAGTTTTACCATAGGAAGTCTCTTCCTTTAGTCAACTCCTTACTGAAGACAAAGAAACATTTGAGGTGAGTGCGCGAGTGTGGCGTGTTCAGTTCAAGTATTGCTACAAACTTGAGCCGCTTTTAGATTTCGAGACATGGTTAAATAATAAAAGTTTAAATATTAAGATAGTTTCTTCGATTTCGAAGACAAAAGATAAGTGTAGCAATTCACGTTGCTACCCAGACCTAGTTGCGATATGCATATTTTGTCGGGAGTCTATGTTACAGTATAAGAAAAAAAATGCCATGGACATTATTAAAATCTAAAGTAATCAAAAATTCAGTTAATGTATTACATTATGTCTAAACGTAAGTGTGTGCGTATGAATATTGGGTGTGTCAATACGCATGTATCAGGTTAAAATATGCAATCAACGGAGTTTAAAAATAAATAGTGCCAAACAAATATAGGTTACTGCACTGATTTTCTCACCTAATGGCACTGGGTGGCTGGCTTGAACTAGCATGGATTTATTTCCTATATCGGAATAGGGAGGGGGTGTGTACCGGCGCCCATACATCAGTGGGCTAACTAGCAGTCAAGGCGAGCGGTTTGTCTGGCATTATCTTTGCCTTACGAGGTCACACCATCATTTACAATGGGTGTAGTGAAGAAAGATCCGAGATGGCAAGTGCTCTTGCACTCCTGCGCCAAGGTTGAACCAGTAAGAGTCGAATTTTTAAACATCTCTGTTACTTGAATAAAGATGTGGCAAAATACTCAGTTGACCTTCACCTCAAGGTCAAAGATGTATTTATTAACTTTACGTATTTTATTTTTAAACCACCAAAACATTACCCCCCCCCTCCTTTTTTATTTATTGTACCCAACAAAACATGAATCAATTTAAACATTTACTAATTGGTCAAAAAAGGGACATAACTTCTACTTTCTTGAGTGATATAGTTGTAAGTTCTTCCCTTTAGATAAGCTTTGTTTTTTTTTATAAAGAATCAATATATACCATTCTCTTCTTCCCTCAACGATTTAAACGAGTAGTAAGGAGTAAAGGAAAGATCACTCTTTTATTTTTGCAACTCGGACCGAGGGAGTTATCCTAGGTAATTTAAGAGTGAAAAAAAAAAGAATTTTCGTCTGTATATTTCAGGAGATTGTTATGAGTTTTCCAAAGATGAATGTAATTTCCGGATATTTACCAGGACTTTTTCGTATATTTTGCAATTTCAGGAGATTCGATAGGAGGCCGCGGGAAATCTGTAATAAGTTATAAAATAGTTTAATTTAATAATTTATACACCTAAAATTAGCGCGGGTCCTACAAAAGTGCTGGGCCCAATGCGGTCGCATAGGTGGCAGTGGCCTAAGGTTGGCCCTGCAAAATATCGGCGTATGCTAAGCCGCCGGTCGACTAGTTTTTTTATATTTCTCTTCTTTTTTTAGTTATTGCTTATATATGTTGGTGTTATACTACTTAGTATATTGTAGTGTCACATATTCTTGATGTCCTGTGATGTCTTATTCGTATATTGCAGACGTCACTTACTGCAGTGGCTCATAGTCTACAATTAAAGTTTACTTTGACTTGATGCGATGTTTGTTTTTTAATCTTGTCTCCGGCTGTCTAGTATGTTTGGTGACCAAAACATCAAGTCTCGGCGTCTGTACTACTCAAAGGGATATAGGGCAGACGATTTGAATTCTTGCAAAGGGAAAGGACATTTAGCCCGTAACTCGCCTGATGTATGTTGACAAGTCAAACTGTTAGATTAGTAGAACTGAACAAAACAGAATCAAGTCAAGTTTTACTGTAACTCACGTCATACCAATCTCACGTGTCAATCATCAAATGTTAAGAAATAAAAAGTCAAAGAAAACGCCACCTACAAATATGAAATGACACGTGACACGACGTCTGCAGTCTGAATCAAATATATCTCGTCTTGGTCAAATGACACTGGCCACCTAGTGATAAGTCCCTGACAGGAGTGTCTCCTCCAGATAACGACTAATTCTGGCTGAAACGTGTCAAAATGGCCTCAGCGGCGTGTTGCTATGGAAATTAGCTGATTCAAATAACTGATATTCTGTACAAACATCTTGAAAAAGGTTCATCACAAATACTCTAAGGTCTTAGGATCAGACCCCCCCCTTTTCCACATGAATTCTGTTTTCATAAATAAAATTAGAATAATAATGTAATCCAGTTTAGAAACTCCTAAGCAAAGTGCATAAAAATAAACAGTGGCGTCCTTGGGGGATACTAGAGCTGTGGACCATACCTAACCATACCGGAGAACATCCAAACGAAGGCGACATTTTATTTCTATTTTTTTCTCGCAAGAGCAGACTTTTTAAAAACAAGGCTATAAGTGAAATACCTGGCCAAGCTTCTAAACTTTGTTAATATGACGATAGCATATATTTTGAGACGGGCTTTTGCTGGAAGTAGGACACCATTAGTTTACCGCACCAGGTGACACAACCCTGGCGACGCCTCTGCAAATTGAGCCTTTGTAAGCAATGAAATCGATATATTAACTTTACTTAGTAATATATTGAAATGGCTGACACGTATTGAACAGAAAAAGAGTCTAATTAAATTTGTTGAAAATGTTCAAGTCAATGACACTGGTTTAATTTTCTTAATTAAAGTTTAAATCATTAAAATTATAAATAATTTTTAGTAATTAGGACTCAATTCAAATTTTTTTTTTTTTGACACAAAAATATTAAGCCAGTCACAATTAATTAGATCAAAGTATCTTTACAAACCTAATGAACTAATTTTTTTTTTTTTTTACAATCTCTCTTCTAATTAAAACATTAGTTGACCTAATTAATATAATTATTTTTTCTATTAACATCATTACAAACTTTTTTAAATCGACAATCTAAGAAACAACAAATGTACCAAATAGGTAATTGAATACATAACTCTAGCTACCTTTATGGAGGACTACATTAGTACTTCAGAGTTATTTCAGAGAGGAAAAACAAGAGAAACATTGAGGCCTAAACAATACTTTAAAAAACAACAAAGTTTATATAATTAAGTGTCATTTGGTCAATTAGTTTGGATCAGTCCTGTAGTTGTATGTGCTATTAACTTAGACCCTAACATTCTATGTGATAAGAAGTATTTTTATCAATTGTTTTTGTTAATCTTATTAGCCTTCTCAATGACCATACCCCCCCCTTTGTCTGAGCCAGTTGTGGGAAGGGGGAGGGAAGATGAGGGTATCATGGTGAATGTTTACATGATCGTTTTTTTAAATGCATAAAAAAAATGTTCACTCAGGGCGCAAGAGTCCTCAAGGGGACTAATTCAACTTATACCATCACATCTGTCAAGTACGATTTCTTTCTCTTGTTCACGATACTAAGCAACATAATAAATTACCAATAGTTAAAATTGGTTAATTATTTTTTTGTATTGATACTTGTGTTGTCAGGTAAAAGAAATAATTGCTAAAAATGTCATCCTTATGCGAGTTTGGTTGTGGTAGAAATAACTTGTACAAACTTTTTACCACATGGAGCTCAGAATAGGTCCACACGAAGCACAGGATAGACCCACATGGAGCACAGGATGGGCCCACATGGAGCACAGGATGGGCACATGGAGCACAGGATAGGCCCTCGTGGAGACAAGCATAAAGGAGTCAAGACTAAAATAATGAGTGTAAGCCCACAATCTGTTACCGTGGGTGTTTATCAAGAACTGGGTAAAGTAGTCTCTATAGAGAAGTTGCTTGCCATAAGCAGATGATATTAGAACAATATTGCCTACAACACTGAACTTCT
Organism: Biomphalaria sudanica; assembly: GCA_036873155.1. Classification (NCBI taxonomy): domain Eukaryota; kingdom Metazoa; phylum Mollusca; class Gastropoda; family Planorbidae; genus Biomphalaria; species Biomphalaria sudanica. Next base: position 6,418 of record JAZGLO010001925.1, read on the forward strand.
ACCTTCTTTATATCTAAGCATCATAATGCACTAATTATAGATCACGAGCTATTTTTATATATATATATTTACTCTTAGACAAATGACGAATAGATAATGATACGAACATAGACTTATAGATTATATCTAGACTGGAAACCGGAAATAAATTCATATCCGCGATTGATCGATTCACAGACCTATACATATATAGTTTTATTTTTATGTACGTAAAATCATTTTTCAGGCTCTAATGGGAGTCGCCCCAATCAATCTTTTCTGTCTTAGAAAAGAAATGATCTTTAGTTTTCAAAGTCTAGAAATAATGCAAAATCATTTCTCGGATATCCACGCAAATATATGAAACAAAGCCCTTTCTTGTTTGTTTCCATTGAGATAATGCTCAAAAATCCTAGATGGAAATAATTGATGTTGATTTAAATCATCTTATGTATATTGAAATAGATTGATTGCCTAGATCTTTCTAGATTATGTATCTAAAATTGCAAAATAATAATTATGAGACAAGAGTACTTTTATTTTTGATGTTCATTTACTAGATTTAGATCTAAAAATTAAATTATATGTTACACAGGTTAGGGTTGAAAAAAACAATACAATACTTCTTTTAACTACTTTACAAAACACGCCTTGATCCAACTTTCTAAAAAATTTCCACATGATGTTTTGAGGTTCTGTCCATGTTCAAGACGAAGTGTGTTAAGTCATCTTTCTGCACCTAACACTCACATCAAAAGAGGTTTTTAAAAAATGTGAAACGAACCAATTAAGAAAATTTGAATTTCATTTACCAAAACTTGTTCAGCTTATAATCCATTGTAGTATCCTTCCTGCCTGTTAGTTATTTACTAAGATAACTTTCCATTGGAGTGCTACCTTGTCGCTGATCTATACAAAACACTGGATTTCCCCAGGGCGACACCAGACGTGAGCTGTTACCAATTTGACATTTAGATTAAATCTAGGATGTCTTCGAAAATGTTCATCTGTGAATATTTGTCCTATTTTTGGCTAACTGTAATCATAGCTAAATGTGGTGTGGGAAGGTTTTCTGACAGAACTTATTGGTGTCTCCATTAAAACGAAAGATGTATGTACTGTGAGTGTCCTAATGTACTATTTAACAAGATAGAATCGAGGCTTAGAATCATGTCTACCATTATAATCCAAGCATTGTGGGTTGAGACTAGGGTGGTTTTCAAATAATAAGGTTGTTATTGCCGGAAGACTCCAGTGTCTCTCCACTGACTATAAAATGCTTTTTTATATAGCATGAGCCTCAAATAGCCTCTGACAACTATTCCAACTCATGACCTTCACGTGTCGCGGAACTGTTTTCATTAACTGAAAGGGGTGCGCAAAAACCAGTAAGCTGCGAGCAGGAGGGGTTCGTTGTCAATTGCTTGAAAAGGAAGGAAAACTGAATTCAAACCTCTGCTGCCTGCAAATATACCCAATAATAAGAAAGACTTCAGGAGTCAACCCAGAGGAAAATCGGGAACCGGCGACCCTTAGGTAGCTTGCAGCACCCTGGAAGAGCTTGTGACATCCCTAACCCCAAACTGTATCGGCATCTGCCGCTCCTTTGGATGCATCACCTGCGTGGAGAGGGGGGAAATGATGTTTGGGCGACATCGTTTAGAACATAGCTAATGCCCAGGAATTCTTCTCCTTTAGGTCATAGACAAAACCCTAAATATTTAGCCATATCTGTGAAAAACTGAAGGATATATATCTTTCAGAAAGACAGAATGTGAGTTTTGTTTAATACATTTGGTTATGAGTGACATTATGTTTTCGGATTTTGTAAGTGTAGAGCTTCTGTTTTTATTCCCTAAGTCACGTAGCTTTTTCTGGGTTCTCCATCTTCAAAACCTTTTTATTTCACATTGAATGAATGAATAAAAGTAGGTCTAGTTATTTAGTCATTGACAACAGCTAATAAAGCTATAATCTAAAAATTGATGATTAATGCTACAGAATTGTGTTATGCTCGTAACAATCAATTAGATAGCCGTTAAAAGTACATTGCTAACTATGTGGTTCTGTACATTAAACTATTTAGAATTGACGGAATTAAGTGTATGATGAAATTAAACTTTTGTTGCTTCTGTTGTTGTTGTTGTTGTTTTAATGAGACAAGGAAGAACGTGACACATTTGTAAGACAACGTTTAGATTCTTGTATGTTGATGTCTTCAGAAGATCACGCTCACTGGTACATTCTTTCTTTTATTATTGTTTTTATGTAGCGAGTCTTTTACATTTACAGCTCGTAGATCATGCTCAGGGCGCATTGGTCCTTTGTATGGACTGGGGGGGGGAGGGAGGGAGATATCTGGGAGAAGGTTTCGTGCTTCTGTATGCTCTTAGCAAAGACAATGCAGCTGGAGTCAAATCTTGACTTAAAATTTCCTACTCTACTCCTGGATTCGAACCTTCATTTAGGTAACCACTCATCCACACATCCTGCATGTCTTCCCAAGTAAATGGAGTTGTTTTTGTTTTAATGTATTCATATCCTTAGTGATAAAGCACTTAGAATGTATTGTACAACCAAGCCACGTCAAGTGACCATATGAACTTTTCCGACCCAAAATGTTGTAATAATGGGAAGAAGAAAACAAAAGGTAAACAAAAAACGAGGAAGAAAAAATGTTCATTTCCTGTTCAGTAGTTGGGCGCCATGTTTCCTTGTTCAGAAGTGTATTACGACCTTATGGTCTACATTAGTCAAGTCTATATTTACAAATATGCGCAATAGAACGTTTAGACATGATGACAAATGTTGCACTCTGTTTATCTTTGTTGTCTTAATTAAAATACAATTGAAACATTTGAGTAACAGATTAGATTAATTGCGGTATGTTTTGTGTAAGATGTTATGAGCCAATTAAAAAGTCTAAGTGTGAGTTTTAAAAGTGGTTGTAGAACTAATCAGATCAATGGATGAAATCATTGAAACGATTCATTAAACGATTTTATTTAAATTTCTTTATAGACCAGTCTCAGAGTTGCCCCCCACCTTTGGTTGCCAGCGTTGAGTTTGTAATCTCTCTTGGTCTCTAAGGAAACGGTCTGGTCAGTTTTTTGGTCAGTGCGACTGATAATAATGAATAGACCAGTTCCGCTTTTCTTGTTGACTGTACACATCCTGGATGGTCAGAGGGACTCAGATAATTCTGTCTTATGATCAGAAGTAACGAATTTTGCTTTCCGGGCCTCATGGACTACGTCACGTGCTATCTCGAGCAAAAGTCACGTGCTCACAATTCGAGAAAACATTTAGTGGCTGTAGGTCTGCTGGTTACGTTGTAGTTAGGTAAACATTTTTGTAACCGATGCTGAGAGAGACTCCATAAAGACAGTAGTCAGACATTGAGTTGCAAAGTACAGATTCATCTTTTATAGACCGATACAACTCGAGAGAAGATATTTTTACTTGACCATAATACGGCCCGCGGGTCACATCCGCCCAGTCAAAACTTCTGTCTACAGAACTACATCAGTTAGCATGTGAAGGAAGCGAAAAACAAGCACCAAAAAATAGCTGTTGTATTTTTTAAAGACATTTCCACTTTATGAAGCCGATGAATCACGTGATCAAAAAGTTAGTAGGGAGGGGAAAACATAGAAGAGAACATTTAGACATCTGATTCTAATGTCAGGGAACCTGACACTGTAAGGCTAAATAATCAGAAATAGTTATTGACAAAGATCACGTTATAAAATGTTCATACCGCCCACCCACCCCCGCCACCAACTGTTGTTCAATGTTATTATAAACTGTGTGTGTGTGTTGATAGGTTTGTGACACGCTGGTGGTTGAAAGGTCAGATTGTATTAAAATGAACATCGTTTCGTGGTCGCTTCAAAATGATATAGGTCAGTATGTAACAATATCATAGAGGGATCCAATGTAGACAAATACAGACGCGGTCCCATAACAAGTATTAACAGAAAGAAGATATAGACCGAAAGCTTATGTGGACCGTTCAGAGATACAACTAATTGCGTATATTATCCGCTCAGAAATAAAAGCAGTTGTGCATATCTAGACCGATCAGAAATAAGTCGATTGCATATCTAGATCGATCAGAAATAATAAGTCGATTGCATATCTAGACCGATCAGAAATAAGTCGATTGCATATCTAGACCGATCAGAAATAAGTCGATTGCATATCTAGACCGATCAGAAATAAGTCGATTGCATATCTATCCGATCAGAAATAAGTCGATTGCATATCTAGAGAGATCAAAAATAAGTCGATTGCACACGAGGACCTATCAGATATAAACCAATTGCATAAGTAGACCTATCAGAAATAAACCGATTGCATATGTGGACCGATTCAGATTCTAATTTATTTTCTTAAATCCCATCTCAGAGACCAGTAAAATATCTCATCTGTTAAGCCACCATTATTTTGTTATTAGATATCCATGGAAACCAAAAAATGTGTTAATGATGTCTCTGTATTGATATGATATATTAAAGGACATTATTTGATAATATGACCACTAATCGTTTTAAAGCTTGTTTTAATGTAAAATATTATTTTGAAATTAAAGTTAATATTAGCCGAATCTGTTTCTTAAATAATATGGCAAGCTTATAAATCTTTCTACCTAATAATATTATATTTTTGAAAAGCCTTCATAAAAATCGTGCCCAGGGTTTCCATGTGCTTCAATCCAGCCTCCACTATAACTGCAAACAAGTTCATCACTATGAACTATAGAACAAATAGTCTTGTTTTTGTTGTCTTTCTTATGTATCAAACTCCCAGGGAAGACAAACTGAAATTGACGCTCAGCCTTCTAATCATTACCGCCCTTGGGTATTTTAAAATAATTAGCTCATTATTGTTGCTATTATCTCAATATGTTAAGACGCGAAGCAGAAACTAATAACGCCTCAAGCGCTCACGTGCACACATACACACGGGAGGTCGTACACACATACGTAACGTAATTAAGGAGTGTAGAAAGAAATAAAAGTATGCATCAAGCTTTAGCGTGGGGGGGGGGGGGGGGGGGGAGAGCGGAAAAAAACAACAACATAATCCAGATGACAAAAATAAAATGCTTTACGGTTAGTTGAGTTTACTAAGAGGCTAGTGGGAGCAGGTCGAGTAGAGTCGTGTTGATGATCAATCATTGACTTGTACCACCAAATTGCTAGTCGAAAATAAACTGATGTAGGCGTGTGGTATAGCTACCTGTAGAACTTGAGATAACTTGAACAGACTTTCTTTTTGTATAACAAAACTAAATATGAATTTTATTGCGATGTATGCAAATACAACTTGCGATGAAATGAAATAAATCTAGTAGTTCATATAAAATGGTATTTTGAACAAAATCATTTGTCGTTCGTAACATTGGCATCAGGACAAATCAGCTCATATTTCATCATTTTAGACAGCAAATCGCCCAACCTCTCCTCATCGTCACCTAGGAAACACACAAACACACTCTTCTTAACAAGTGGTCATGTTAAGTGGCCAGAGTAGGGACCAAGTTCATGCAGCTATCCAGGTTCACGGTAAGATTTAAACCCAAAACCTTCAGATTGAAATCAACACGTACATTTTAAATTGTTTCTTTTCGTATGATTTATACATGGCGAAAAACACAAATAATGTTAATTACTTTACACTAATTTACAAACAAATGAACACATGATGCCATTGCACAATGAATATACATAAATAGATGAACCTGACAAAATTTTGTTAGAAAATTGTGGACAAATGTTTTTTTCCATTTTTTTTTATGTTCCTCTAGGATTGCAGATTATTACACCCTAGCCCAAACCATTCACCAGACAGCTGGGATGGTAGCTGGCAGGATTCGAACCCAGAACCATCAAGACGACAGTCGGAGAGAATACTACACGACAACGCAGCCATCCACACCAGAGAAGAAGTGTAAGAACTTTAAAGTCAGACGAAACAATTTGTAAACTAGGGTCACAATGAACGGTCATCGATCCATCATGGACTGAAACATGTGGCTGCCAGAAGTCTTGGGGCTTAGTTTGGCGAATAGGGTCAGAAGGATATTGACTCGTCTACAGTCATTCAATAATTGGTACGACAAGGCAGCGGAAATATGTGGCATGTCAAATGACATGACATATGACATGACGTCATATAGGATCTACTAGGAGGACTATTAAGCGTTTTAAAGTGAACGACTATGACATGAAATATGACATGACATGACAAATGACATACGATATAAAAATGAAATGGTATTTGACATGACAGAAGATGATATGTAATATAATATGACATATAACATGACATCACATAGATCTACTAAAAGGACTACTTTAAGTAGTAAAAAAGGAACTGCATACTGCTGTTAAACTATTGATTGGATACAGGAGATGACGCATGAGTTTCTTCAAGTCTAGAGCTATACTTTCAAAACAAGGTGTTTTTGTTTTTTGTCATTGGTAAAATGGGGTGATTTATTTTAATAATCGTCTTTTTATTGAACAAATAGTGAGTGCCTTGTACAATAGCAGAATCGAATATTGGTATTAATCTGTCTGTTTGTTGTAATGTCTAGATGTACATCTAGAAACTTTTGAAAAGTTTGTATCAAACTCAATTTGAAGATCATCGTCTAAGATTCACTTGCAGAAGATTGAAGATTGAAAGTTGCCCGGTGGTTCTCAAACAAAACTTGGTGACTCTAAAGAAGTCGCAAAAATCTACAAATGGCCCATGTAAAAGAGTTTTGACTGCGTCTAACCCTTAATTTAAAAAAAGTAAGTCCCCATTTCAGACCGGCGGTCTATAGGGCAGATGATGTCAAGGTCATCTGTTTCCCACGGTTTACGAGGACGTAATGAGGCCTGCACAACGACCAACCGCCTTGACTTTTCTCCAACTAATGTTAGGTACCCATTAGAGCTGGCTGGATTCAGAGGCCAATAAAGATCCCGAAATTCAAAATCTCCGTCTACACCAGGATTCGAACCTGGGACCCCCGATTCGGAAGACAAGCGCTGTACCGCTCAGCCACAGCACAGCGCTTACCTTAATCGAGCGCATTAATGGCCCTGGTATCTGTTCTTATCTATCTAAACAATTCCTAATGATAACATTGTTGGGGACAAAATGATCTTATTACGACCTTATGGTCTACATTGGTCAAGTCTATATTTACAAATATGCGCAATAGAACGTTTAGACATGATGACAAATGTCAAATGCCAACAACGAGTGAAGATGTAATCCATGTCCAAGCAAAACCTAACAGACATGACATAGTCCACCTGTGAACCTTAATGTAGTTAACCTAGCAGCGACTAATGACCTCCCCTTGATGCCTGCTACATCCACGAACCAGTGGATTGAATCAGACTATTTCCCTTTGGGGGCGAGTAAACTTATTTATTGTCTGCAATATTTCATGTAACGATCGGAATGATTTCTGTGGGAAATAGGAAAAACAGTGGGAGGTCTTTTCGGATAAAATGCACTAAGTAATAAGACGAAAAACAAATATTGTCTAGTAAATAAAAGTTGGAAAGAGTTATCTTAAAGATAAAGAAGAGTAATCCCCCTACTTTACACAAACTACAACTAAAATCTTATGACATTAACACTTTCGAAGTAGGTGTATAGATTTTGAAACCATTAACAAAATATAGTCATTTAACCTGTGTGTACTATCTACGTGCTAATAGACTTACATGAAAGGTTACATAAATGAGACAGAAATATCCAAATGGAGAAGGTTTCATTTTTAGAGAGTAGCTGGGGCTATAAAGATGTTTGAATATATAGAACACTATTTTGTAATGTAATGAAATTATGCAAAAATATATTATACTTTTTGTTTATATTTTTTTTGGACTATAATGTGTAAAACAATTTTCTTTATTCATGTAAAATACATTATGTGTATTAATATATAATACAATATTTGTATTGATGTATAATACACTATGCATATTTATATATAATACACTAGGTGTATACTATTCATGTATAATACACTAGGTGTAAACTTGTAAACCAACAAATAGGAGTGAAATAGATAAAACGTTACGGCTTCACACTATACACATTGTATGTCAGACAACTCTAGTTCCTGTATAGAGACTACTCACCAGAGCACCATCCATAGACTCGATCCAGTTTTCTATGTCCTCAAAATCTCGGCATTTCCAGTTAAACCTCAGAGACTCGTGGAGCGACTGTCACGTGTCATAACCAGATAATTACTTCCACTCTTGTCTTTCTGTTCAAGAAAAAAAAAGCATTCATCCTACTTGGTAGATGTTCAAATCAATACGAAAGACCATGAGAGTAGAGAGATATATGTTCGAAATCAATTGGAAAAACCAGGAGAAGATCTGGAGTACATGTCATCAAAAAGAAGCATTATGCGGAATATGCGCTACCTTTATGCTACACATGAATGATTTTAAAAACATTATGAAATACTCTTGAATTTCCCATAAGCCCAACAAACAGTCACTGAATGTCACTTCATAGCACTTTGCGACTCGAGCTTATAGCCTTACAATAAATATTTTATTTATTTATTTATTTTGCCTTGTAACGCGTAAAATAAAGAGTACTGGATTTTTGGTTCTGATTCTTGAAATGAGATTTTTTTTTCTTCTTAGTTTTATTTATTTTATTTTTTATGTCAACACCGGGTGGGTCAATAGGCAAGGCCGCTAACTCTCATTCAACATCACTTCTTGTACACAAAGGAGTTCTTGTCCTTGGTGCTGAAGTTTTTTTTCAACTCTAGCTTCCGGTTACTTTTATTTTTTCTGCGGATTGGACAGAAACAAAATCTTTTTTTTTTTTTACTCCTTTATTCTTGAAAGTAGGTTCAACATTTTACTTTAATCCAATTAACAAAGTTGTCTACCAAAAGTTGTCATTTTCTGTTCATACCCACAAATTGGAGAAGAATACTTTCCTAGGAATACGAAGAAATTGTGGCAAGACCGAAGCAGAGTTTATAGCCTTTTTATCAAAGGGTGGGACTACTACTAAAAAGTTCACTATAAACTCTCTCTCTCTCTCTCATATCGTTTTGCTTCGTCTTTGTCTGAGAGAGAGAGAGAGAGAGAGACTTTACATTTAACGTACATAATTGAGAGACAGTAGAGTCTATATTTTAGACTGTAGACCAAAGACTTTTCATCATGTATATAGCTCTCACCTTCTAATTGACTTTCTCTCACGTGTTCTTATCGTCTGCTCCAGAGAACTACTTATTTCGTTTCAGACTCTAGTCATTAATATACAAGGGAATTCTTTCTCGAAACAAATTAATAACATCCTTGTTAAACATAATATGTACACTTATGTTGATGCATGAAAGGAGGTTTTGAAAGGTGAGTAGTGGCTTTAAAGATGATCCTGAAAGGTGGGGCGGGTACATAAGGAAATCCAAACATGGCGACCATTACATATTTTACATCTCCGCTCCTGAACGCATGGGGGTGGTGTGGTGACAGAATGGTTGCTTGACGTCTAAACCAATGGGTCTTCAATTGGAATGACGGTGAAAACGTATTTAGAACTTTGAACTTCAAGTTTTAGGACGCTCATTAGTCCCCCTAATTCCAATGGATACCTGACGGCAGCCACGTGACACCCTCGCTAAGAGTCGGTCATAGAGTCTGAAAAGAGTACAAACCCACACATACGCACACATCTACTTGCACATTCAAACTTACACATTCACTCACACCCACCATACACTCGCACGTTCACATCCACAGTCACACCAAGACTTTGACTCAGCTTCCATATAGAAACTCACTTGTATCGGAAGTTTTATTTATTTATTTCATACAAAGTAGGTTATAATATATATATTGTTTTGTGCGATGACGACTCAGCCAAGAGAAAAGTATCCGCTAATTGCTGTTAGTTAAAGATATCGGCTTGGCTGAACTCAACATTCAAGAGAAGAATATCATTGACATATTCTCAATCACTATTGATTTAGTAAGACAAACACAATCTTATACACATAAAGGGAATACTTACCACAAAGCGCTAATATCCAATCTTCTCAGGAAACTATCCAGTCAGTGAATGAATGAAGTTTCATTTGTCTGCACCAACCCATAAATACTGACATTTGTTTCTATTTGTACTCACACGTATACACTTTATAAATGTTGGCCAGAGCGCGCCTTTCCTTTGCCAATTTATACCGGAATAAACGCCAGATTTAATTTTGCTATTAGACTTCTGGGTTGTTGAATGTATTTAGTAAACCTACAGGGACATCCTAATCACTTCATACAAATTTCTATAGGAAAAGTTAATTTGAGCCTATCTCTGATGCTAAAAGTCCAGGGGAGCTTCTGTACTTTCTAAACAAAGCTATGTTTGTTTGTCAGTCTGTCACGTAAAGCGATGTGTACATCGTGCGCAATGATATCTAGCAGATGTTGACACCAATATGAAGATAAAGTAAACAGAAGGCAAACAAACGAACGCGGGCCAAAAAAAGAGTACTACGTTTCGTTGAAATCTAAAATTTCATGAAAATAAATGTGGTTTGAAACTGAACGTGCTAAGACTTCAATACAGGACCGTACAATGCAAGGCTATGCTGCCCCCCAGTGCCTCAAAGTTAAAGGGGCCTCCAAATGTCAAATTTTAGACTCAATATAAATACCAAAGACCTAACTGACTGAATGATTCATCACTAATTCTCCCACCTGCTGTAGATGAAAAAAATAATACAAATTAGCCTGTCATTAATTAGAACAACTAAGCTCTTTTCGCGATCAAACGGTAGCGGTGGAATCTCCGGAAGACGATATATTTGTTCGCAATTTTATCCCAAAGCGTTTTAATAAAGCCGACATACGTGTTTAAAAGTGCACAATTTTACTTCCGCTTTAAACACACAACGTTTTTTATGGGAAAACTTTATTCGTTCCTGTGTTTAAGTGTCTACACCTTCTTCTTGTTGTCTGATGGTGTAGACACGTCAATAAAACCACATTGATATCTCTTTGGACATTGCCTCCTAGTAGCTTGCAAAACCTGCATGGGCTCATCATAGAAACTGGAACTTGGGCACTGGGTGGACATTGATCTCAAAAACGGCTCTAAGGATTTTCAGTAATTTGTTAGTTTATGTATATGTTTGTGGAAGGAAGCTAGCTAATTGGCCATATAGGGAAAACTCTGGTTTGACCGTTATGATTTTTCGAAATATAATCATCGCAAAATTAAATTTTATCTGGTGATCTATATGTTGAACACACGTCACTGGAGATTCCCACATGTATGCAGTAGAGAGTTAACTAAACAATTAGATGTTCAGGAACATTTTGCGCACCGTCTTCTGTCTATAGTACTTATACAATTCTTCAACACACAACATCAATATTATAGCATAAACTAGCAGCCATATCTTTAACTAGATCCAGTATTCTCGTTTAGACTGCTCGTTTAATTATTCTAAGTCTTGATCTATATCCCCAAACTAGCATCTTCTATGCCACATCTCTAATTCAATCCAGTATTCTACTGTCTTTTTATGTTGCAGTCTGGATCTATATCACCAAACTAAAATTGTAAATACTCTGGGTATATTCTGGGTGTTACGGGGAAAGTAGAGGAGATACACATTTTCCTTTTTTTCATTAATTATTAAGAGCAAAGTAATCACCCTTACAGGGACCTTATCAGCTTCATAAAGGAAGTGTTGTCTTTAAAAAAGAAACAGCTTTTTAATGTAACTTGTTGACTATAGATGACAGAATATCTGTCTGACGACGTGTGTGTGTGTGTGTAAATAAAATTACTACAGTATGAAATGTGAAATCTGTAACATTTGAAACACAATCTTATTAAGAACAGATATAGATCTAGATACATTATATTCTATGCCTAGAAATAAAAAAAATTAAAAAAAATTGTCGCAGTGAATATGAGGGGCTATTAAAAAGTGTTTTGTTGTATGTTTTTAGGCCCATAATACAGCTTCAGTTCAGTGTTTTCTTTTTTTTTTGTTTTATTTTCAAGCTCTATACATCTACAATATATAATTCAAAGTCCTGGTGACTCATTGATTGTCACTAATTCTCCCATTTGTCGTGGATGAAAAAATACGAAAATTTGAACTGATATTACATAACATGTATGCACCAAAGGTTTGGATTCAGATTTCATTCTTCTAGCTGGGTAGCCAGCCAAGGACTAACAGTTGAATTGGTTAGTGTCTAAGTTGAATTTGTTAGTTACTATGATGATTTTGTATATTTTTAAGTTGAATTTGTTAGTTTCTAGGTTAAATTTGTTAGTTTCTAGGTTAAATTTGTTAGTTTCTAGGTTGAATTAGTTACTTTCAATGTTGTTGTTTTTTTTATTTTTAGGTTGAATTTGTTAGTTTATAGGTTGAATTTGTTAGTTTCTAGGTTGAATTTGTTACTTTCAAGGTTGATTTTTTTTAGTTTCTAGGTTGAATTTGTTAGTTTCTAGGTTGAATTTGTTATTTTCAAGGTTGATTTTTTTTAGTTTCTAGGTTGAATTTGTTAATTTTAAGGTTGATTTTTTTAGTTTCTAGGTTGAATTTGTTTTCATATTAAAGGAAAGGCCGAGTTCAAAATATCGAGCGGGTGGATGACAACGAAAATTGTTTAAAAAAACAAAAAACTTGCAGATCAAAGTTTTAAAAAAACTTTTAGCAGTGATTTAACAAGCACAGCATTGCCCACTTGGACTACACACTAGAGGACAATAAAAACGATGACATTTGACGATGCTGTTGTTTCGGAAAAAAAAACTGTAAATCTTTCTTCATTAAACGCGATCAAAATTTCTAGGTTACTGATTGATTTATTTTAATGTGTTTGATAACATTTATGCGTTGTCTCTGATATCATTCCTGGAGTTTTAAACGGCAATGTCGTATTACATTCAAAATGGTAACTTCGTGTAAAAGGTTACAAAAGACAGTTTGTGTGAAAACACAAACTCAAAATCGGCCCCCGAAGTGGTCCACCCAGGCAGGCTTCAATATTTTCAGAAAGAACATCCGAATGAAACTAAATGAAAGATAAATGAGAGATTAGAATGGAGAAAGAAGGTTAACAGATCTTGTGTAGTGCCCCAACCTTCCAGCAGATCAAAAGATAGGTGAAAGTGAATGTAAAGTTAGATGTGAACCTGGCCTAAGTAGTTCCCCTTATAGACCTTGTGATCTTTAGGGCAGATGATGTAAAGTTCATCTGTTTTTGTGGCCTACGGTTAACGAGGTGGTCATGTAGGCAGCACAACGACCAGCCGCCTTTACTTTTCCCCAACTAATGTCAGGTACCCATTAGAGCTGAGTGGACTCAGAGGCGCTCAAAGATTCCAAATTGAAAATCCCAGTCTTCACCAGGATTCGAACCCGGGACCCTCGGTTCGGAAGCCAAGCGCTTTTCCGCTCAGCCACCGCGCCTCCCCTGGCCTAACTGATGTCATATATTGAACTAATTGTTTTGAAAAGGCTCAATCTCTAATCTAATCGATGCCTTCAAAGGTAGAAGATGTGACACATTACCAAATAATTGAGAAAAATGACGTTTATAAGATTATTATTCGTTTTAAATTAGATTTAACTTATAATGCATACTAACTAGCTTTTTCTCTTTAAAAAACTGCTTGCATAACTGATTTTAAAAATGAGATTTTTCGCTTTCAGAAAAAAAAAGTAGACGTTGCATCAGAACTTTGAATGGTTTAAAACAGGGGTGGGCAAATTACGGGCCGCGGGCCACATGCGGCCCGCCGAAATGTTTTATGCAGCCCGCGAATACCAACAGAAATCATGTGTGCCCACAGTATATAGATATAAAAATGCAAGTATTGAAAAAAAAAAACCGATATAAATTATTGAAACTGTCTCATTATAAAAAGTTTTAAGTAAACGAAGATTATGCTTATTGGCTATACATCAATACACTCAATTCAAGACACAATGTCTGAGTGTTGGGTAGGCTTGGAACAAGATGGCAAGTGTAACAACTGATGGAGCTCGATCTATGACTGAGAACCATAAACTTAAAACAGCAAAGTTTGCACAAAGCTGCGTGTAATTCAAACCTTTAATGATATTACATACATAAATAATGAATCTTACTAGATTTAGTGGAGTTAACCACGGATAGTTCTGAATTATGAACAAATAATCCAATGTATCCGCTAACTTAGCGTGTGCAAGGCATTGGAGAAAAATATAAAATAACATCTGAAGGATGAAATTGTTATATTACTTGAAGGACATTGACTGTGACCTTGTTACCAATATTTCTAAGGAAGAGTGGAAGACAAAATTTCATTTTCTTTATGACCCACATTGCAATTGATTGTTTACATATGAAATGCAAATGCATGTTAAATCTTTGCAAACAAGGCTCTGTCATTTCTACGGGCAAGCAAACAAAAATAGTTTTTGTCATTTTCCTTTGCTGAAAGGTGAAACTATCTTTAGTGAAATGATTAAAAGTACAACACTTATTAAGAGAAGCCGATTCAGCTCCAGAGGACATAACCCAGAGCAAATAGAAGTTCCAGTCAGCACTACCACGGGAGTTTAATGGGTGCCAGAAGCTGTATTTACACACTTAAAAAAACTTTGTTGCTGTTCACACTATTTGTGTACACATACATCTGTTCTTCTTCTTCTTCGTCCTCATTTTACGTGTTGAACGGTTCAAATCAGTAATCCTAGATCTGAGATGAACCGCGCAGTAGTCTTTGGAGAGTTTTGTTCGGGTCCCATGATTTAGTTTGCACCAATAAAGGACATAGTCAGCATTCTCTGGTGATGCTCCACAAGGGCAGGCTTTGCTCTTCCCGACATTTAACTTCCGGAACATAAATTGTCTCATTCAGTGAGCAAGCATTTTTTGTGGAAACAAAACAAGTATAATCACTGGTCAATGTTGACTGACTGTAATTTGACAGCAGTCACACAAGGGGTAACAACTAGTAAGCTAGTTCCACAGTTAAGAAACAGTATGCACGAGTGTAAGAAGTAAAATACTGCACATTAAGTACAACTGTATATTTGTGGGGATATTGTGATATAAAAAGACAATAGCAATTTTAAAAAATATCGTAATACATTGTATATATGAATTAAAAGACATTCTACAAAGCAAGCTTATCTTTCTAAGATATATATATATATATATATATATATATATATATATATATATATATATATATATATATATATATATATATATATGCGGCCCGCCATTCCCAAACTTTTTAATGCGGCCCTTGATACAAAATGTTGCCCATCCCGGTCTAAAATATTGTGATGTCGGATTTTCAATATCTTTTCTAGTTTACGAGATCTAAACGGGACGGACGGACAGACGGACAGACATTTCACACAAAACTAATAGCGTCTTTTCCCCTTTTGGGGGCCGCTAAAAATGAGTTTGCACTTCGTGATTGTTTTTGGATAACTCGACTCCTTACATTAATCAGGTGGAAAATGTGTGACAATCTATTTGTACAATACCTCTATTCAACTCGTATCTTCGTGGAACCTAAAGGGCGGGCAAAACCTGGACACGGATCTAACGATTTTCCTAGACATTGACAGTTGCTGTATATCGTTGGTAAAATAATTACTTGCCCGTCGGTCAGTAGCCACACTTGGAAAAGTTTTGCACTTATAGTTTTTTAAAGTAAAAAAAAAAAGAAATAAAATGTAAATCTGCCTAGAGAACGAGAACATATTTATCTCAAACGGACAATAGGCCTACGTCTTCGGGTATTTTCGGATGTAGATATTATTCATTCAAGAGTTTGATTAATTAATGTTCAGTGACATTTTGCGCATCGTCTTCTAAGTCTAGGCGGAGGATATTCCAGCTACCATCGCCTCAGCGTGGCGCCTCCGTGGAAACGTCCGTCAAGGGAATCGGATAGGCCAAGAATGGTAGCACTCATAGCTCTCAGTGGGCTACCACTAGTACGCTCTAGCGAGTGTACACTGCAAGTGGTAGGAATGTAACAAAGCCTCGCTAACCAGTCCAGACCCCCATCGATCCGTTCCCTAACGGGGGCCATACTGGTGGTGATGGACCCTCGCACGGGTACGGTGGGACATTATAGGTATATGGAGGACCCCCAATGCCTCATCCTGGCCACGGGATAAAATCCTTTCCCTGGTCAAGAGGTCCATAATAGGGAACCGGAAGTTCTCGGACCTTAAGGACATCTGATTCCAAGTCTAGGTCCAAATGGCTATCGTTAGAATATTATAAAGTTTAGAAGATTTCACATAACAAGGATTTTTTTTCTCGAGTTTGTTTTACATGTTTCGGATGTTCCTTCAGAGTTGAAGATAATTTACTTCCTAGTACAAACCTCCCGTAGGAGGACTGGAGGATGTGGATGGGCAGGGTTTGAACCCGGGACAATCGATAAGTCCGAAGGACAGCCCAGCGCGCAAACCGCACGACCAGGCAGCTATCCGGTGGTAGGATACGAAATAATACAACATTATAGGTCGGGGTAAAAAGTGTTAATTTATGTTTTACTTCTATAATGACAGATAAAAGTTTTTCTTGATAAAAACATTTTTTTGCACAATATTTGCCTTTTGTTTTTCAACCAACTATATATAACGTTTTTTATTAAAGTCTTTTTGTATTCGAAACTGATTTTAAAAAAAAATAACAAAGCTTTTTTAACTTCGACGTTGTTGATTTTTTCTCATGCAAAATGTCGTTATATGTCTTTAATTGTTCTCTGTTTCATTTTTCTTGTCTGATTCATAATAAAGAAAACGTGAGAGTTATCTTTCTTGCATTCTTATGTTACTAAAAATAGCCGCGGCGATGGCTCGTGTTAAACGTTTACATTCTAGCGTATTCTATTTCCTTCCCGAGGGGGGAATCATTGAAGTTAGAGCAAGATATGTTTTTAAAGCGTCTGTTGAATGTGATCAAAGATCAGAAGGACAAAAAAACAACAACTATCGGTTGGAGAAATAAGAGAAGTTGATCTTGTTGATTTGAAACTTGAAACTATGTGGACTTGTGAGGTCGTGCTAGATGAGCTACAGTGTCAACAGTGAAATGACAGCGTCATCAAGGGAGGAGACAACTGGTTAGGAATTATTGCTTTCCTGTAGGAAATAATTCTTTCCCTTCTCTATTTGTTTCTCTCTCTCTCTCTCTCTCTATCTCTATCTCTCCCTCTCTCTCTCTCTCTCTCTCTCTCTCTCACACACACACACTCATACACACACACTTAATCTCATGCCTTTATTATCTCTATCTTACGTAATGGCATATCCGGTGTGTAGAACAGGCGC
Organism: Biomphalaria sudanica; assembly: GCA_036873155.1. Lineage (NCBI taxonomy): Eukaryota > Metazoa > Mollusca > Gastropoda > Planorbidae > Biomphalaria > Biomphalaria sudanica. Next base: position 23,765 of record JAZGLO010001925.1, read on the forward strand.
CACTGGTGTTTGTGATTTGATGAGTGACAATTGCACCAAGAAAAATCTATAGAGAAAACTAAAGAATACAAGTTGTTACGAAAACTCAGCAATTACTCTTGAGATATTTACTCGGCAATGGTACTCTTTAAGTTAAACGTCCTCGACATTGATTATTTTATTCATTAATTTCTAAATCTCTCTCTTAATTATCTAATGTTCGTCTTTTGGTTCCCTTATAGCGTCTCTACATTTGTTCATATCGCATTTCTCTTCTTTTTATATGTATTTTATTACTTGAAGAGTGTTGACCCTGTCTTAAAATGTAACAAGAAAATATAAAAAATAATTTAAAAAAAAACAACAAGAAAGGCTTATACTACGCGTAGTTATTTCGATTAGTTTGGATCAGTCTTGTAATTAAGTTTGTAATAGATCTAGACTTAGACTAACAACAATAAATCTATGCGATAACAAATATTTTATCAATTTCATGCTTTTAGCTTATCAGATGTCTGAACCAGTTGGGAAAGGGGTTGGGGGATAAGAAGGGGGTCTCTGGATTAATATTATCGTGATCGCTTTAAAAATCTATTTATTAAAAAAAATTGAACGACCAGGATTCGAACTCAAGGGCTCTAGCCTCCCTAATCCTACATACTAACCATTGGGCCAAAGAAATGTTCATGAAAATTAAAGATTTTATTGGTTATCTAATTTAAGTTTCAAACTTTAAAGCAAATTATATAAACTTATATTGCCACATCAGTCAGGTAGAATTGTCTGTCCCTTGTTAGAGATACCAAACAAAATAATAAAGTACCAATGATTCTTGTTTTGTCAATTAAAAGAAATAAGTGTGCAAAACTTCAGTTTCCTCCGAGATTGGGTGTAGGAGAAATAACGTGTACAAACTTTTTAACAGACAAACAGAGTTGATATTAGCTTTGTAAAAAAAAAAGAAAAAAAAAAGGAGCAGATTACTGTGTTTAAAATTCAGACTGAAGATGTTTATTGACATCTATAGCCTATGGGCCTATGGCTCTGGTCTAAGAATGTTTGTGGACATGTGTGTGTGGGTGGAGAGTATCTGGAAGAAGTTTTTCCGTGATGTCCTTAGGATCCTCAAAGTCAATGAGAGTATCAAACAATAAGACTAAGAGATCTTGATTCTTCACTTGTGTGACGTGACTCTTAAGAGTGGAAATCTGGGACGCAAGTTGTGTGTTAAAATTTGTAAGTAATTGTCTAGCTGCAGTTTCATAAAATTACTTGCTATCATGTCAGCAAGGTCTTAAAAATCTCTCATCTCTGGAAATTAAGTGATTCTAACAGGGAAAGAAGGCTAAGCAAGAAATAAGGCGATACTAAGCGAGAAATAAGGCGAGACTAAGCGAGAAATAAGGCGAGACTAAGCGAGAAATAAGGCGAGACTAAGCGAGAAATAAGGCGAGACTAAGCGAGAAATAAAGCGAGACTAAGCGAGGAATAAGGCGAGACTAAGCGAGAAATAAGGCGAGACTAAGCGAGAAATAAGGCGAGACTAAGCGAGAAATAAGGCGAGACTAAGCGAGAAATAAGATAATGCGATAAATAATACGAGTCTAAGCGATAAATAGGATGAGACTAAATCGAGAAAAGAGTTAGGATTAACTTTATAGGCCTAAGGAAACAAGAGGTATCGAATATAAATGTGTCCATGATTTGTTGATGTTCTCGTTTAACAGATTGGTCGAGTTTCACATTAAGACAAGTTTTTGTCATTGCGGTTGACTTTTGTCCATGTGTACCATTAGGGTAATTGTGTTCATTAAGATTAACTTTTATCGTGTAAGATTCACTTTTGTCGTGTAAGATTCACTTTTATCATGTAAGATTCACTTTTGTCGTGTAAGATTCACTTTTGTCGTGTAAGATTCACTTTTGTCGTGTAAGATTCACTTTTGTCATGTAAGATTCACTTTGTCGTGTAAGATTCACTTTTGTCGTGTAAGATTCACTTTTGTCATGTAAGATTCACTTTTGTCGTGTAAGATTCACTTTTGTCGTGTAAGATTCACTTTTATCATGTAAGATTCACTTTTATCGTGTAAGATTCACTTTTATCGTGTAAGATTCACTTTTGTCATAAGAATGTGTTGCAACCCGATAGACTTAATTAAGTCCCATAGTCATTAGAAACCATCGAGACCATTGCTGGTGGTTAATGGACACAGAGATTAAAGGCGATGTTGAAGGACCAAGAAATGTCACAAGTCTCTCAGTTCATTGGGAGAGGGCTAGGAAATGTCAAGTCTCTCAGTTCATTGGGAGAGGGCTAGGAAATGTCAAGTCTCTCAGTTCATTGGGAGAGGGCTAGGAAATGTCAAGTCTCTCAGTTCATTGGGAGAGGGCTAGGAAATGTCAAGTCTCTCAGTTCATTGGGAGAGGGCTAGGAAATGTCAAGTCTCTCAGTTCATTGGGAGAGGGCTAGGAAATGTCAAGTCTCTCAGTTCATTGGGAGAGGGCTAGGAAATGTCAAGTCTCTCAGTTCATTGGGAGAGGGCTAGGAAATGTCAAGTCTCTCAGTTCATTGGGAGAGGGCTAGGAAATGTCAAGTCTCTCAGTTCATTGGGAGAGGGCTAGGAAATGTCAAGTCTCTCAGTTCATTGGGAGAGGGCTAGGAAATGTCAAGTCTCTCAGTTCATTGGGAGAGGGCTAGGAA
>JAZGLO010001926.1:0-12579 GCA_036873155.1 Biomphalaria sudanica
TGCATTTAGTGTATGCATTTAGTGTATGCATTTAGTGTATGCATTTAGTGTATGCATTTAGTGTATGCATTTAGTGTATGCATTTAGTGTATGCATTTAGTGTATGCATTTAGTGTATGCATTTAGTGTATGCATTTAGTGTATGCATTTAGTGTATGCATTTAGTGTATGCATTTAGTGTATGCATTTAGTGTATGCATTTAGTGTATGCATTTAGTGTATGCATTTAGTGTATGCATTTAGTGTATGCATTTAGTGTATGCATTTAGTGTATGCATTTAGTGTATGCATTTAGTGTATGCATTTAGTGTATGCATTTAGTGTATGCATTTAGTGTATGCATTTAGTGTATGCATTTAGTGTATGCATTTAGTGTATGCATTTAGTGTATGCATTTAGTGTATGCATTTAGTGTATGCATTTAGTGTATGCATTTAGTGTATGCATTTAGTGTATGCATTTAGTGTATGCATTTAGTGTATGCATTTAGTGTATGCATTTAGTGTATGCATTTAGTGTATGCATTTAGTGTATGCATTTAGTGTATGCATTTAGTGTATGCATTTAGTGTATGCATTTAGTGTATGCATTTAGTGTATGCATTTAGTGTATGCATTTAGTGTATGCATTTAGTGTATGCATTTAGTGTATGCATTTAGTGTATGCATTTAGTGTATGCATTTAGTGTATGCATTTAGTGTATGCATTTAGTGTATGCATTTAGTGTATGCATTTAGTGTATGCATTTAGTGTATGCATTTAGTGTATGCATTTAGTGTATGCATTTAGTGTATGCATTTAGTGTATGCATTTAGTGTATGCATTTAGTGTATGCATTTAGTGTATGCATTTAGTGTATGCATTTAGTGTATGCATTTAGTGTATGCATTTAGTGTATGCATTTAGTGTATGCATTTAGTGTATGCATTTAGTGTATGCATTTAGTGTATGCATTTAGTGTATGCATTTAGTGTATGCATTTAGTGTATGCATTTAGTGTATGCATTTAGTGTATGCATTTAGTGTATGCATTTAGTGTATGCATTTAGTGTATGCATTTAGTGTATGCATTTAGTGTATGCATTTAGTGTATGCATTTAGTGTATGCATTTAGTGTATGCATTTAGTGTATGCATTTAGTGTATGCATTTAGTGTATGCATTTAGTGTATGCATTTAGTGTATGCATTTAGTGTATGCATTTAGTGTGTGCATTTAGTGTGTGCATTTAGTGTATGCATTTAGTGTATGCATTTAGTGTATGCATTTAGTGTATGCATTTAGTGTATGCATTTAGTGTATGCATTTAGTGTATGCATTTAGTGTATGCATTTAGTGTGTGCATTTAGTGTATGCATTTAGTGTATGCATTTAGTGTATGCATTTAGTGTGTGCATTTAGTGTGTGCATTTAGTGTATGCATTTAGTGTATGCATTTAGTGTATGCATTTAGTGTGTGCATTTAGTGTATGCATTTAGTGTATGCATTTAGTGTATGCATTTAGTGTATGCATTTAGTGTATGCATTTAGTGTATGCATTTAGTGTATGCATTTAGTGTATGCATTTAGTGTATGCATTTAGTGTATGCATTTAGTGTATGCATTTAGTGTATGCATTTAGTGTATGCATTTAGTGTATGCATTTAGTGTATGCATTTAGTGTATGCATTTAGTGTATGCATTTAGTGTATGCATTTAGTGTATGCATTTAGTGTATGCATTTAGTGTATGCATTTAGTGTATGCATTTAGTGTATGCATTTAGTGTATGCATTTAGTGTATGCATTTAGTGTATGCATTTAGTGTATGCATTTAGTGTATGCATTTAGTGTATGCATTTAGTGTATGCATTTAGTGTATGCATTAGTGTATGCATTTAGTGTATGCATTTAGTGTATGCATTTAGTGTATGCATTTAGTGTATGCATTTAGTGTATGCATTTAGTGTATGCATTTAGTGTATGCATTTAGTGTATGCATTTAGTGTATGCATTTAGTGTATGCATTTAGTGTATGCATTTAGTGTATGCATTTAGTGTATGCATTTAGTGTATGCATTTAGTGTATGCATTTAGTGTATGCATTTAGTGTATGCATTTAGTGTATGCATTTAGTGTATGCATTTAGTGTATGCATTTAGTGTATGCATTTAGTGTATGCATTTAGTGTATGCATTTAGTGTGTGCATTTAGTGTGTGCATTTAGTGTATGCATTTAGTGTATGCATTTAGTGTATGCATTTAGTGTATGCATTTAGTGTATGCATTTAGTGTATGCATTTAGTGTGTGCATTTAGTGTGTGCATTTAGTGTGTGCATTTAGTGTATGCATTTAGTGTGTGCATTTAGTGTGTGCATTTAGTGTGTGCATTTAGTGTATGCATTTAGTGTATGCATTTAGTGTATGCATTTAGTGTATGCATTTAGTGTATGCATTTAGTGTATGCATTTAGTGTATGCATTTAGTGTATGCATTTAGTGTATGCATTTAGTGTATGCATTTAGTGTATGCATTTAGTGTATGCATTTAGTGTGTGCATTTAGTGTATGCATTTAGTGTATGCATTTAGTGTATGCATTTAGTGTGTGCATTTAGTGTATGCATTTAGTGTATGCATTTAGTGTATGCATTTAGTGTGTGCATTTAGTGTATGCATTTAGTGTATGCATTTAGTGTGTGCATTTAGTGTATGCATTTAGTGTATGCATTTAGTGTTGCATTTAGTGTATGCATTTAGTGTATGCATTTAGTGTATGCATTTAGTGTATGCATTTAGTGTATGCATTTAGTGTATGCATTTAGTGTATGCATTTAGTGTATGCATTTAGTGTATGCATTTAGTGTATGCATTTAGTGTATGCATTTAGTGTATGCATTTAGTGTATGCATTTAGTGTGTGCATTTAGTGTATGCATTTAGTGTATGCATTTAGTGTATGCATTTAGTGTATGCATTTAGTATATGCTCTGTACTGTCATACGATGGCTATGGTGGTCCCGGGGTCGAACCCCCATCCCCAACCTGCTGGGTGCTTTAGCTAGTGTGTAATTATCTTCAGACCTGAAGGAACATCCGAAGCGTGTAAAACAAGAAAGGATGAATTTTAGTTAGCCTTACCTATTGTAAAAAAAAAAACCCCCCACAAAAACAAACACCTTCACAACACAAACCATTACAATAGGTCAGTTCAGTCTAGATAAAACTAGAAGTCAAAGTAAAATTAACATGTCTACTATAATAATGTAGCGTTTCGTAATCATTTAAAATATTATGTAGAAGGTCTGTAAGTTGTGGAAAAGATTGTTTTTCTAGTTACCTGACTATCGAAAGGTTTCGGACTCGAGTGGAAGTAGAAGGAAAGGCTACACCGTGTTTCTCAAACTTAGAAACATATTTGTCTAAAGCCTAAATTGGTCATTGGACTGTCTCCATAAGCTCTCGGTAACCGTTGTTCAAGAAAGAAGTTATGAAGAGGAATAACTCTACCTAGAAGACCAATGAAGAGATAGGCTTAATACAGAACCTTTTTGTTTTTACATTCCTGATTTTCAGTTGACCATGGAATAACGACTAGAACATGCAGACAATGTATACAAAAAAATATTTGTTTCGTTAAGATCGAGATGGTTTTTTATGTTTGTCAATAATTCAAGTTGCACTTGTCGTTAGTCGTCTCATAACACTTAAGAGTATTTGATCCAGACTGTATTAATGACATCGTCTTCAATCTTTACAACTCTTGACATTCTTGTAGTACAATCAAAACATGTGGCTAAGATAGACGTGTTCGCTATCTGGAATTTATTTTGTTTCATGATCTTTCATGGATTGGTGACCTAGTTGCTCAAGGTCAACACTCTTCTGACGCCACGTTCCTTACCAACAAATCAATGAATGCTCCTGAAACATTTAGTAGACTCTTCCTCCTCCCCCCTGCTCCTTAAGTCTCTAAAGTGAAGTATTAACGTATCATTCAAGGACTTAAAAGAACATTACTGATGAAAAGGAAGGTCTCCGAAAGTAAGCATCCCTCAGTTAGCTCTTCCCCTGTCACTGGCAGATCTGTCGTACACAACAGCAATAAACATGTCAACTCTTTGAAAAACAGAGATATAAATAAAATACAAACTGTATTGCTTCATTATATCGAAGCATCATTTGTCATCCTACACACTTTGTTTTGCCCTTAAATCTTTCTCTCTTCAGTTTTAATTAACTGAATCATTTCAAAATGTTCATCTCAGCAACAACTCTAGTTGCGTTTCGTTTCTTTCATAGTTTTATTATTTTTTTTTATTTCTTTTTGTGAGATAATGGCTTCGTTTAAAAAAAAAAATGGGATGTGTTTAATAACTGTCCACGCCATGGGCCTCTCTCTCTCTCTGAAGATGTTCACCGCATTTTGAATCTTTGGATTCTATTGCCTTTTTCTAACCTCCTGTCTGTGTACGAGCAGACGAGAGTACTTGAAAGAAATATCGGTAATGACTGGCAGTGCTTGTCAAAGAAGAAATATTAGACTCGCGTGTGCGTGCATGCATGTGTGTGTGTGTGTGTGTGATGTATGTTAGTACTTAATGGATACTTTGAGCTGTGTTGAAGAAAACACTAACACCCATAGGATGGCTAGGACAAATATGATTCAATAAAAACACATTAAATGTACAAGTCCGTAGAAGAGAATATATCTTAAGTCTTAAGTAGCGTTTATTATTGAATGCAAGTCCAAAGAAAACGTTTGAAGACACAGTGTAACCCTGACTCCTCAATAGAGGCACAATGTAACCCTGACTCCTCAATGGAGGCACAATGTAACCCTGACTCCTCAATGGAGGCACAATGTAACCCTGACTCCTCAATAAAGGCACAAAGTAAAGCTGACTCCTCAATGCACTAAAGTTTGGAGGCACAATATAACCCTTACTTCTCAATGGAGGCACAATGTAACGCTGACTCCACAATGGAGACACAATGTAATGCTGATTCCTCAATGGAGGCACAATGTAACACTGACTCCTCAATGGAGGCACAGTGTAACCCTGACTCCTCAATAGAGGCACAATGTAAGCTGACTCCTCAATGGAGGCACAATGTAACACTGACTCCTCAATGGAGGCACAGTGTACCCCTTACTCCTCAATAGAGGCACAATGTAAGCTGACTCCTCAATGGAGGCACAATGTAACGTTGACTCCACAATGGAGACACAATGTAACGCTGACTCCTCAATGGAGGCACAATGTAACCCTGACTCCTCAATGTAGGCACAATGTAACACTGACTCCTCAATGGAGGCACAATGTAACACTGACTCCTCAATGGAGGCTCAATGTAACGCCGACTCTTCAAAGGAAACACAATGTAACCCTGACTCCTCAATGGAGGCACAATGTAAGCTGACTCCTCAATGCACTAAAGTTTGGAGGCACAATATAACCCTTACTTCTCAATGGAGGCACAATGTAACGCTGACTCCACAATGGAGACACAATGTAATGCTGATTCCTCAATGGAGGCACAATGTAACACTGACTCCTCAATGGAGGCACAGTGTAACCCTGACTCCTCAATAGAGGCACAATGTAAGCTGACTCCTCAATGGAGGCACAATGTAACACTGACTCCTCAATGGAGGCACAGTGTAACCCTGACTCCTCAATAGAGGCACAATGTAAGCTGACTCCTCAATGGAGGCACAATGTAAGGTTGACTCCTCAATGCACTAAAGTTTGGATGCACAATATAACCCTTACTTCTCAATGAAGGCACAATGTAACCCTGACTCCACAATGCAGACACAATGTAATGCTGACTCCTCAAAGGATTCATAATGTAACTCTGACTCCTCAATGGAGGCACAATGTAACGATGACTCCTTCCCCAATGGAGGCACAATGTAACCCTGACTCCTCAATGGAGGCACAATGTAACACTGACTCCTCAATGGAGACACAATGTAACACTAACTCCTCAATGGAGGCACATGTAACCCTGATTCCGCAATGGAGGCACAATGTAAGCTGACTCCTCAATGCACGAAAGTTTGGAGGCACAATATAACCCTGACCTCTCAATGGAGGAACAACGTAACGCTGACTTCTTAATGGAGGCACAATGTAACCCTGACTTCTCAATGGAGGCACAATAAAACATTGACTCCTCAATGGAGGCACAATGTAACCCTGATTTCGCAATGTAGACACAATATAACCCCGACTTCTCAATGGAGGCACAATGTAACACTGATTCCTCAATGAAGGTACAATGTAGCGCTGACTCCTCAATTGAGACACAAGTAATGCTGACTTCTACATGGAGACACAATGTAAGCTGACTCCTCAATGGAGGCACAATGTAACCCTGACTCCTCAATGGAGGCACAATGTAACGCTGACTCCTTAATGGAGGCACAATGTAACACTGACTCCTCAATGGAGGCTTAATGTAACGCTGACTCCTCAATGGAAATACAATGTAACCCTGACTCCTCAATGGAGGCACAATGTAACGCTAACTCCTCAGTGCACTAAAGTTTGGAGGCACAATATAAACCTTACTTCTCAATGGAGGCACAATGTAACCCTGACTCCACAATGGAGACACAATGTAATGTTGATTCCTCAATGGAGGCACAATGTAACCCTGACTCCTCAATGGAGGCACAATGTAACACTGACTTCTCAATGGAGGCACAATGTAACACTGATTCCTCAATGGAGGTACAATGTTACGCTGACTCCTCAATGGAAACTCAAGTAATGCTGACTCCTACATAAAGACACAATGTAACGCTGACTCTTCAATTGAGACACAATGTAACCCTGACTCCTCAATGGAGGCACAATGTAACACTGACTCCTCAATGGAGGCACAATGTAACGCTGACTCCTCAATGGAGACACAATGTAATCCTGACTCCTCACTGGAGGCACAATGTAACCCTAACTACTTAATGGAGGCACAATGTAACCCTGACTCCTTAATGGAGGCACAATGTAACCCTGACTCCTCAATGGAGGCACATGTAACCCTGATTCCGCAATCGAGGCACAATGTAAGCTGACTCCTCAATGCACGAAAGTTTGGAGGAACAATATAACCCTTACTTCTCAATGTAGGCGAAATGTAACGCTGACTCCACAATGGAGACACAATGTAATGCTGATTCCTCAATGGAGGCACAATGTAACACTGACTCCTCATTTTCAGATACAATGTAACGCAGACTCATCAACGGAGGCACAATGTTACCCTGACTCCTCAATGGAGGCACAATGTAACCCTGACCCCTCAATAGAGGCACAATGTAACACTGACTTCTCAATGGAGGCAAAATGTAACACTGATTCCTCAATGGAGGTACAATGTAACGCTGACTCCTCAATGGAGACTCAAGTAATGCTGACTCCTACATGAAGACACAATATAACGCTGACTCTTCATTGGAGACACAATGTAACCCTGACTCCTAAATGGAGGCACAATGTAATCCTGACTCCTTAATGGAGGCACAATGTAACGCTGACTCCTCAATGGAGACACAATGTAACACTGACTCCTCAATGGAGGCACATGTAACCCTGATTCCGCAATGGAGGCACAATGTAAGCTGACTCCTCAATGCACGAAAGTTTGGAAGCACAATATAACCCTGACCTCTCAATGGAGGCACAACGTAACGCTGACTTCTTAATGGAGGCACAATGTAACCCTGACTTCTCAATGGAGGCACAATAAAACACTGACTCCTCAATGGAGGCACAATGTAATCCTGATTTCGCAATGGAGACACAATAGAACCCTGACTTCTCAATGGAGGCACAATGTAACACTGATTCCTCAAAGGAGGTACAATGTAGCGCTGACTTCTCAATGGAGACACAAGTAATGCTGACTCCTACATGTAGACACAATGTAACGCTGACTCCTCAATGGAAGCACAGTGTAACCCTGACTTCTCAATGGAGGCACAATGTAATGCTTACTCTTTAATGGAGGCACAATGTAACCCTGACTCCTCAGAGGAGGCTCAATGTAACGCTGACTCCTCAATGGAAACACAATGTAACCCTGACTCCTCAATAAAGGCACATTGTAACTCCTCAGTGCACTAAAGTTTGGAGGCACAATATAACCCTTACTTCTCAATGTAGGCGAAATGTAACGCTGACTCCACAATGGAGACACAATGTAATGCTGATTCCTCAATGGAGGCTCAATGTAACACTGACTCCTCATTTTCAGATACAATGTAACGCTGACTCATCAACGGAGGCACAATGTTACCCTGACTCCTCAATGGAGGCACAATGTAACCCTGACTCCTCAATGGAGGCACAATGTAACACTGACTTCTCAATGGAGTCACAATGTAACCCTGACTCCTCAATGGAGGCACAATGTAACACTGACTTCTCAATGGAGTCACAATGTAACACTGATTCCTAAATGGAGGTACAATGTAACGCTGACTCCTCAATGGAGACTCAAGTAATGCTGACTCCTACATGAAGACACAATATAACGCTGACTCTTCATTGGAGACACAATGTAACCCTGACTCTTCAATGGAGGCACAATGTAATCCTGACTCCTTAATGGAGGCACAATGTAACGCTGACTTCTCAATAGAGATACAATGTAACGCTGACTCATCAACGGAGACGCAGTAACCCTGACTTCTCAATGGAGGCTCAAGGTAACCCTGACTACTTAATGGAGGCACAATGTAACCCTTCCTCCTTAATGGAGGCACAATGTAACCCCGACTCATCAATGGAGGCACAATGTAACCCTGACTCCTCAATGGAGGCACATGTAACCCTGATTCCACAATGGAGGCACAATGTAAGCTGACTCCTCAATGCAAGAAAGTTTGGAGGCACAATATAACCCTGACCTCTCAATGGATGCACAACGTAACGCTGACTTCTCAATGGAGGCACAATGTAACGCTGACTTCTCCATTGAGGCACAATGTAACGCTGACTCCTCAATGGAGGCACAATAAAACACTGACTCCTCAATGGAGGCACAATGTAACCCTGATTTCGCAATGGAGACACAATATAACCCCCGACTTCTCAATCGAGGCACAATGTAACACTGATTCCTCAATGGAGGTACAATGTAGCGCTGACTCCTTAATGGAGACACAATGTAACCCTGACTCCTTAATGGAGGCACAATGTAACGCTGACTCCTCAATGGAGGCTCAATGTAACGCTGACTCCTCAATGGAAACACAATATAACCCTGACTTCTCAATGGAGGCACAATGTAACGCTGACTCCACAATGGAGACACAATGTAATGCTGACTCCTCAATGGAGGCACAATGTAACGCTGACTCCACAATGGAGACACAATGTAATGCTGACTCCTCAATGGAGGCACAATGTAACGCTGACTCCACAATGGAGACACAATGTAATGCTGACTCCTCAATGGAGGCACAATGTAACGACTACTCCTTCCTCAATGGAGGCACAATGTAACCCTTACTCCTCAATGGAGGCACAATGTAACACTGACTCCTCAATGGAGACACTATGCAACCCTGACTCCTCAATGGAGGCACAATGTAAGCTGACTCCTCAATGCACGAAAGTTTGGAGGCACAATATAACCCTGACCTCTCAATGGAGGCACAACGTAACACTGATTCCTCAATGAAGGCACAATGTAACGCTGACTTCTCCATGGAGGCACAATGTAACGCTGACTCCTCAATGGAGGCACAATGTAATCCTGACTTCTCAATGGAGGCACAACGTAACACTGATTCCTTAATGGAGTACAATGTAACGCAGTCGGTAATGACTGGCAGTGCTTGTCAAAAAAGAAATATTAGACTCGCGTGTGCGTGTATGCATGTGTGTGTGTGTGTGATGTATGTTAGTACTTAATGGATACTTTGAGCTGTGTTGAAGAAAACACTAACACCCATAAGATGGCTAGGACAAATATGATTCAATTAAAACACGTTAAATGTACAAGTCCGTAGAAGAGAATATATCTTAAGTCTTAAGTAGCGTTTATTATTGAATGCAAGTCCAAAGAAAACGTTTGAAGACACAGTGTAACCCTGACTCCTCAATAGAGGCACAATGTAACCCTGACTCCTCAATGGAGGCACAATGTAACCCTGACTCCTCAATGGAGGCACAATGTAACCCTGACTCCTCAATGGAGGCACATTGTAACCCTGACTCCTCAATAGAGGCACAATGTAACACTGATTCCTCAATGGAGGTACAATGTAACGCTGACTTCTCAATGGAGGCACAATGTAACCCTGACTTCTCAATGGAGGCACAATGTTACCCTGATTTCGCAATGGAGGCACAATGTAACGCCGACTTCTTAATGCACTAAAGTTTGGAGACACAATATAACCCTGACTTCTCAATGGAGGCACAATGTAACACTGATTCCTTAATGGAGGTACAATGTAGCGCTGACTCCTCAATGGAGACACAAGTAATGCTGACTCCTACATGGAGACACAATGTAACGCTGACTCCTCAATGGAGGCACAACGTAACGCTGACTTCTCTATGCACTCAAGTTCTTCTGTTCTCTGTATCTCATTTAATTGAGTGTTGTTGGTAGTTAGGTACAGCACCCAGACATTAACCTAAAAGTTGTATTTCTAAATGAAACATCAGCCGAACAAATATCAATTCCAGTACAATAAACAACAGACCTAAGAGCACTTTGTTTCAAGTGAATACTAACGTAAATAGTTCTGGATCTATTCCTTCTGAAAAGAATTGTATGATGGCCTTAAGGGCTGAGTCAGAGACTGAGCTTGTTGTGGCATAGAGTAATGTTCCACCCATCTGTGCATTTGTTTGCACTTGTCTGTGATAATTTCCCCAGTGGTTGATTTCAGAGGTGCTGTCTTGTTTTGGGAGGGTCCGAGAGCCTTTTTTGATTCCTTCGTACATCCCTCTTATGTTGCCCACTTGGGCTGCGAGCTGAATACTCTCACTGGGCTCTACCCAGTATTCATTGGCACAGATCCTTGCTGTCCTCTGTGCATTGGCTCTAGCTTCTTTCAGGTTTAGCAGGTTGCGTTGGGTAGGTTTCACCTTGTAAGTAGCGAGTGCATCTCTCTTTTCTCTGATGACAGGTGCTAAAATAACTGCTTTAGAGTCGAACCAATCATTTTGTTTTGTAATTTTCTGATCTGGAGATCAGGTTGACACATCTTGCTTACATCCGATTGGGGTCTTCCAATCTGCTTGGTATGGTGGATTTTTTTGGGGAGGAGATTGATCTTACAATATACCAAGGAGTGATCTGTGTCGCAGTCTGCACTGTGGTAGGACCTGGTAAGCTTGACAAATTTTAAGCACTTTTGTCTTACCATGATTAGGTCTAGTTGGTGCCAGTGTTTGGAGCGAGGGTGCTGCGGTTTGAAATAGGAACAGGTGACGCAGAGGGAGTTAAGTGAGCAAATCTTGAGGAACCTTTGTCCTTTTTCAATTACTTTTCCGACACCAAAACGCCCAATACATCTGTCCCATGCAGAGTTGTCAGATCCAACGCGTGCATTGAGGTCGCCGAGGATGATAACCTGTTCCGTAGGTGGGATCTCGCTAAGAGCAGACGAAAGGTTGTCATAAAACATATCTTTGGCTTTGATGTGGAACTCAGAGTTGGAGCGTAGCCACATATCAAAGTCACAAGTCCAATAGATGTGTTAAGGCGTAGTGATGGGAGTCTTTCTGAACCGTTGCACTTCAGCTCTACTGTGTCCAGCACCATTCAGCAGTGTGTTCTTAACTGCAAAACCAACGCCATGTTCCCTTACTTTACTTTCGGCTTTGACTTGCCAGAAAAAAAGAGTAATCTTTTTCTTTGATTGAACCAGAATAAGCTAAACGAGTTTCCTGAAGGGCGGCAATGTCTACTTTGAGCCTGGACAGTTCATCGTTTATTATTGCAGATTTTCTGACATCTTCTATGTCTGGTAGGTTTTCATTAAGTCCAGTTTGTAGAGTACGCACGTTCCATGTGCCCAGTTTAAGAGTGGAGCTCCTCTTTTTTTTTCTTCATGTCGACTGGTACATTGGCTTTGTGCCTGCTTTTCAGATTTTATCCAATTCTCGTGTACCCAAACGAGGAAGACAGGCATGATGGGACAGCACCTTATTGGCTGGGGGCTGCCCAGCTTGAGGATGGCGGTAGCTGTCCATTGGAATCCTAGGATCCCTCCCACCGACGAAAGTGGCCCCTCGCGCCCTGCTCTACGTCAATTGACCATTGGAGCTTATAACCGATGACTGCCACTTCCCGTGTTTTGCCCACGCCAAAGGGCTTTGAATAAGTGAGATGAAAGCCTGGGCATTGTTTATGGTCGGAACGATGTCGCCCACACAGCAGTTCCCCCCTCTCCGCGCAGCTGATGTGACCAAAGTAACGGAGTATCCAATACAGTTTGGGATCAGTAGCGCCGCAGGATCTGCCAGGCTTTAGCACAGTGTGCCACAGTCTGCCTAAGGGTCACCAGCTCCTGATTTTTCCTCAGGGTTGCCTCCCGAAGCCTTTCCCGTGTTTGGGTATAGCCGC
>JAZGLO010001927.1:0-92329 GCA_036873155.1 Biomphalaria sudanica
TCTTTCTTTATTAATATAATTTGTATGCAATCATGACTCCTACTTTCTCTTGTAGTTAATATACAAACTATGTCTTTACAATCAGTTTGTGGATCTGATCCCAAAGTTACAACATACCCACCCACATGATAATGACTTCATCTAAATCTCCTCGGCCAGCTACGTTAAGATTCATCTGTTCAAATCTTAGGATATATTTATGTAACAACTCATTGTCAAACTAAAGTAGGCCTATACAATCTAGGCTATAATCATATTATATCTTTTTTCAGCTGGTTAAACGATATGCTAGACTGTCAATCATCGTCCACAGTTGCTAAAAATTTAAAAAAAGCTAATGAAAATAATTTTTTATGCCGGTAAAGAGAACATAATAATCATGAACATAATAATCATTTAAATCAAATATTTCGAAGATTGTTTTCTTAAAAAAAACAAAAAAAAACAGCCTGGTCATATACCCTGAGAAGTGGAAGCCCTTCTAAAGACAACTGTCCCCCCCTCTTCCTCAATTAAGCAAAACCGCTGTTCAGGGGCGGCCTTAGCAGTGCGCGGGGCCCTGAGCGAGGTCATATGCGGGGCCCTATATATATCGTACCACAACACGCTAACGGGCTAGTGCGCCTCTAACGCTGTTTGCGAAAATGTTGATTCGTCTATACATTCATAGTAATTGGTATCATATCAAATCATATCGTATGAAGTATCCTAGTTTATGAGAACTAATCTGATTTTCGAAGCTGATGATGACAATGGAATCTCCGATCGCGGAGTCCCTCTCTGGTGCGGGGCCTGGCGCGGTTGCCCCACTTGCCACCCCCTAAGGCCGCTACTACCGCTGTTTCCAAATATTGTTGCTCGAGGTTCTTCTTGCTGCTAACAAAACACTCACACGGACTTTGTCATTAATATTTCTTTAATAACTTTCGGGTTTCTTCTTTTTAAAGAAATGGTCAGAGAGCACAAAGTTCAATGTCAATGTTTTAACATGAAAACAAGCAGGTCACGTGTTTCTAAAGTGAAATGTAAGAAAGAAACAAAGACAAGTGCTTGGAACAAAAAAAAACAATTTGAAACTGTGTTGACGTGTTAGTGGGAGACATTCATTGGTTTAGACTTGTGTCAAAGGTCAACTTGCTGGAAATGACGTACACTGGCTACTGACAGGGAGGTCGTTAATCTGTTTGTTTACCTGAGTAACGATTGAAAGCGTCGGTTAGGAAATACAGTTAGTTGACAATCATGAATAGGGCTACCTTTGTTTGAAATCGTCATTTTCAGCAAGCATTTCTGCTCTACTACAGAAGTCTGATAGACAGAAGACTTCTAGAAAAAAAATTGTGCTAGAAAGAAGTCTGCTAGACAGAAATATGCTAGAAAGAAGTCTGCTAGAAAGAAGTCTGCTAGACAGAAGTATGCTAGACAGAAGTATGCTAGAAAGAAGTCTGCTAGAAAGAAGTCTGCTAGACAGAAGTATGCTAAAAAGAAGTCTGCTAGAAAGAAGTCTGTTAGAAAGAAGTCTGTTAGAAAGATGTCTGCTAGACAGAAGTATGCTAGAAAGAAGTCTGCTAGAAAGAAGTCTGCTAGACAGAAGTATGCTAGACAGAAGTATGCTAGAAAGAAGTCTGCTAGAAAGAAGTCTGCTAGACAGAAGTATGCTAAAAAGAAGTCTGCTAGAAAGAAGTCTGTTAGAAAGAAGTCTGTTAGAAAGATGTCTGCTAGACAGAAGTATGCTAGAAAGAAGTCTGCTAGAAAGAAGTTTGCTAGAAAGGTTTTACACGTGTGTATGTGAGTATATGTTGGAGACTTTTGTGACCTTCAACGTCACAGTTATAGACAAAGTACTTCTAAAAAAAAAAGGGGGGGGCAGCCATGACGAGAATCCTTTGTAACCATCCTACATATTTTTGTGGCCCTGAAATGACATTCGCCCAGGGTCCCGCGCACTGCTAATCCGACTTTATTCTCTCTCTCTCTCTCTCTCTCTCTCTCTCTCTCTCTCTCTCTTCCCTCGTAACTTCCTATTGTTTAAAAGTATATATTTTGATCAAGTGATGGACATTGTATTGTTAACCATAATATTTGTAAAAATTGTTAATAAAGTGCTTTTTATATCAGAATATTCACTTTTTATTGTATCTAACTGTAATGCAACAAAATTTAATTTTATGAATTAATTTTTTATATGAAAAGTAACTATTTAAAAAAAAAAAGGATTGAAAAACAAAACTTATATCTAGATCTGGATCACTTTGGCGTTTCCAGAATGTGAATGAAGGCAGAAGGAACAATAGCCGTCTCCCCTACACTCCCCCCCTGACTCAGTGTATTATTTCTGATAGATAATTTCTCAAATAACTTATTGTCTTCAAAAGTTTCTATGTGGAAAAAAAAATGACGATCTGTTCAAGGAACTGGGTCAGCTATTTATAGCCTTCACTATTAGTATGTCCTTGATTGACAACATATTCAGTCTGAAGAGAGATAAGATGGTAACACTAATCTCTAAATCTAAAGTAAGCTTATATTGCCTTGGAATTTATTTCATTTGGGAAACAATTACAGAGAAGCGAGACATAAAAATAAGACCCAACGGGTCCAAGAGAATGACACTCGAGTCTTAAGTCAACTGAAAATTAAGCTAATATTACGTATCTACTTTCAGTGCTGTCATTAGATATGTATTAGAATGCAGTAATTAATTAAAACTAGAATGTAAACATTAGATAACTTGTGGATACTTCAGGTGGCTGTGTTCACACCAATTCTATAAATAGTTAAGAACTACTTCTAGAAGAGAAAGAGTTGAGTTCAATGAATGTTTAGCTCCAAAATGTTCGTGTCAATAGCGTGTTCAAATATCTTGTCTTTGTGTATGTAGGAGCTAAACATAGCATTGAATTGTTTCTTTCTTCCATCGAACTTGTTCAGCTTGTAATTAACAGTCGTTGACTTGAATCAATACTTTTGGTAACGTGGGGGGGGGGGGACACGTTGAATTTGACCCTCACCAGGTCTGTATAATCGCCCACTGCAATCAATCACGTCATCGATCTTGAGCTGAGGGGGTCTTGGAACCACGCCAATTGATTTGACAAAAAAAAAACACACTAATTTATGAACTTGATAAATAGATCCGTCCAAAGATTGTCGGTACGAGACATTCTTACTAGTATTTAAACAGATCATTAAGGAATGTCCCTCTACAATCGTCGTGTCGTGACGTAGCGAATAGTGTGGGAAAAGAAAATGAGTTGTCTTCTTACACTATCTGATCGCTCTGGAAGGGAGAGGGAGTCAAGGGGTGTTATTAGTGGAAGGGGTGGGGAGAGTGAGAAAAACAGTAGCTAGGTGTGGGTACTAAGGTCAGAATTGAAGAAGCGCAAGATTCATGGAGCGAAGCAGCCAAAACTAAAAATAAACTTCATAAAATCCTACATGCAGAGACTCCTACATTGGCAGCAAACAAACCCCACTTGGAACTACTATTTGAGAAAAACATTCAGAAGAAAGCTAAAAAGATTTTAAAGATAAGGCAATGAAATTATTAAATACAATCCAACTTTCTGAGTGATTTAAAAAGTTCACAATGAATATTTGAGTGACACCAGTATGAGCCTAGTTTTTGTTACAGTTAGGGTGTTTTATTATGTGTAGTGCACAACATGGGCGTAGCCAGTGGGGGTTTTGGGGGTTCAAACCCCCCCCCCCACCCCGAAATGTCGGAGTTTAGTGACTGATCTTTTGCTTTAATTTTGATAATTTTAGGTGAGATTTTAATACTAAACCAACACTTGCACAAGCACAGCCAAGGGGGTTTTGAGTTTAAAACCCCCTACTTGGGGTTTTGAGTTTAAAACCCCCTACTTGGGGTTTTGAGTTTAAAACCCCCTACCAGGGGTTTTGAGTTTGAAACTCCATACCAGGGGGTTTTAAACTGGGGGTTTTGAGTTTAAAACCCCTCAAGATAGTTTTGAATTTAAAATCCACCTGCAGAGCGTTTTAAGGTTGAAAGCCTTTCTCTTCAATATTATTTCTAAAGCAAATTAAAGTCACCAAATTCTATGACCGTAGCTAAATGTGGTTTTGAATAAAAGAAAAAACAACAACTCCAGATATATTTTAGTTTAAAAACCCCCAACAGATGATTTCGACGACAAAACTTCACTTTTCGATATAACATCTAAAGCAAAATAGTCACCTAATTCCAAGATCGTAGTCAAGAGATTTTACACATGTCTACCAGTGGCAGGGCTTCAATAATAAAGTGCAATGAATAGTCATCTGCCGAAATTGAAAAGCACTAAATGTGGCTCTACAAAGATGGCTAAGACGGATTTTAGGAGTCAGTTGTAGAGATCGGGTCTAAATCAAGGAAATCCTATGCCGAAGTGGAAGTCGACCCCTTAGTAAGTTTGTGACAGAGCGTCGCATGAGGTTTGCGGGACATATTCTCCGACAAAATGAATTACGCATAATAAGAGTTGCGATGAAATCCTAGTACAATTTGGCTCCATACTTTCATGGAGGTCTTCCGAGCAGGTGGGAAGAGGCTTCAGACATTGCCAGTGACAGGTTTTTGTGGAAGCAGCTTGCCAGCAAATGCGCCGAACGGCGCAGGAGGGTCTAAGTCAATAAGAATAGCACATTAGGTTTTTGAAATAAAACTTTTTAATAACAATGTAATGCACTGTAGGTACCTCAGAATATGTATTTAGTTGGCTTTCAATACCAGAATTAGTGCTTGACGGCGGGGCTCCGCCCCGCGCTGGGGGAGCTCTCAGCGCTCCCCCAGACCCCTTGCTGGCAAGGGCGAGGAGTTTACAATTTTTCCACTAACTCAAGGAAGAACCCAGTCAAGGGCACAATAAACGTTTTCCAAAAGAATGAAGGGTCAGAATGTAATTATGTACACACACACATCCATCTATACAAACATATATTTTTTTTTCGAGGGGGGGGGGGGAGAAAAATCCCCCCCCCCCAACCCTTCCCCCCCCCCCCCCCCCGAAAAAAAATCCTGGCTACGCCAAAGATGCACAAACTGTAAGACACATTTCTTCAAGGATAATACAAATTTTATAATAATTATTATTAAACTAGAAGGAGTGCCAGATACAGGGGGCGAAGCTTAAGGCTGAGTGACATTAACAGATACAGGGGGCGAAGCTAATGGCTGAGTGACTTTAACCACTTCAAGGGGCTTGAGTTCGAATATCCATGTTGGCCAGGGATTTTTAACATTCAGCTGTATCTAAGTTGTGCTGCTGGACGCCCGTGGAAAACACAGAAACCTTTTAGATCATCAAGTCGCAGTCTCTGTTGCACCTTGTCAATAATTAACTCTATAAGTAGAGATAGATACATACCAGTCTTATAATATTACTATAATGACACGCACACACTTCAATGAAAGAAATGCACCTGACTAAAATACCCCCCTCCAAAGCTCTAGAAATGACGCAACGGGTTGATCTCTAGTTCTACCCCTCTTCCACCTGTTCAATTAGAAATCTCTGGAGCCTTGAAAACGTGACATGGTGACATGGTTCCTCGTGTATGGGAGGTAACTGCTAAGTACGTTAATCATCTATTGAACAGAACTGGGAATAGGGACAATATTTGTTTCTGTTAAATCAAAAGTCTATTATACAAGTCGATTTATTTCCTATTGAAAACTTGTCTAGCTACCTGGGGACCTGCTTTAAAACAAAAACGTCGCCAAAAACAACACGAGTTTTCTATTCTAAAGTTTTTCGCCTCTTTTGTCGAACTGAAAGTTAATTTAGCGTGTGGTTGAAACTATTATTTGTATATATTTGGGATGGTAAATAAACTTGAGCGAATGTTTTTCACTTTAAATAAATGAGCAGTGAAATTTAACAGAATGTTTGAGAACTCATTTATAAGTGTTGTCATGATGATAGAGATTAGGCCATATATAATATATAGTCTATGGATTAGAAGTTTGGCTGCAAACGTTTGTGTAAACAAAGAAACAAACAAAGAAACAACAATATGCTAATTTATGCATTCTGTCTCATGGGAAGTAGCACTGCCTCTTCCAGAATTTCTATCTTCGTGAAGAAAGTGTCTACCACATTGACAAAAGTTGGGTACATAGATCTACCACAGTGACAGAAGTCAGCGGTTGGGTACATAGATCTACCACAGTGACAGAAGTTGGGTACATAGATCTACCACAGTGACAGAAGTTGGGTACATAGATCTACCACAGTGACAGAAGTTGGGTACATAGATCTACCACAGTGACAGAAGTTGAGTAGGCTCTACATAGATCTACCACAGTGACAGAAGTTGGGTACATAGATCTACCACAGTGACAGAAGTTGAGTAGGCTCTACATAGATCTACCACAGTGACAGAAGTTGGGTACATAGATCTACCACAGTGACAGAAGTTGGGTACATAGATCTACCACAGTGACAGAAGTCAGCGGTTGGCTACATAGATCTACCACAGAGACAGAAGTTGGGTACATAGATCTACCACAGTGACAGAAGTTGGGTACATAGATCTACCACAGTGACAGAAGTCAGCGGTTGGGTACATAGATCTACCACAGTGACAGAAGTTGGGTACATAGATCTACCACAGTGACAGAAGTTGGGTACATAGATCTACCACAGTGACAGAAGTTGGGTACATAGATCTACCACAGTGACAGAAGTCAGCGGTTGGGTACATAGATCTACCACAGTGACAGAAGTTGGGTACATAGATCTACCACAGTGACAGAAGTTGGGTACATAGATCTACCACAGTGATAGAAGTCAGCAGTTGGGTACATATATCTACCACAGTGACAGAAGTCAGCAGTTGGGTACATAGATATACGACAGTGACAGAAGTCAGTAGTTGGGTACATAGATCTACCAAAGTGACAGAAGT
The DNA here is from genome assembly GCA_036873155.1 of Biomphalaria sudanica. Taxonomy (NCBI): domain Eukaryota; kingdom Metazoa; phylum Mollusca; class Gastropoda; family Planorbidae; genus Biomphalaria; species Biomphalaria sudanica. The sequence continues at coordinate 6,913 of JAZGLO010001927.1, forward strand.
CAGCGGTTGGGTACATAGATCTACGACAGTGGCAGAAGTCGGCAGTTGGGTACATAGATCTACCACAGTGACAGAAGTCAGCGGTTGGGTAAATAGATCTACCACAATGACAGAAGTCAGCCGTTGGGTACATAGATCTACCACAGTGACAGAAGTCAGCGGTTGGGTACATAGATCTACCACAATGACAGAAGTCAGCCGTTGGGTACATAGATCTACCACAATGACAGAAGTCAGCCGTTGGGTACATAGATCTATCACAGTAGAAATCCTTTTCGTTTGTTTCCCTAGAAGATACTCTCTAATTATCTATCTCTGCTCCTTTTGTTTAGTTTTGTTTACACCCCTCTCTACTCTCTCATCTTTCTACTTTTTCTCGCTATTATTTCCATCCCACTCTTTACTTTTCATTATGTGAGTTGACTTCGTCAGTTCCATGACTTTATCAGTTCCATGACTTCATCAGATATTCAAAGCGATCATTGGAGTCCAAAGGTCATCTTTTTGTGCACAGTAATTGAGATTTGTGCTTAATGTTTCATCACTTAGATCAGCAAGCAGTATCTTCATAAAAATGAATGAACTTTTCTATACAAAAAAAAAAGAAAAAACCAAATTAAGATTTATATATAACATCTAAACTTCTAAGAGAAAGAATAATGTCGTCCATTGTCTTGACGGTCACCAACAGCCATGTTTCTTAGACAGACAGTTTTATCTCAACATATTGTTTTCCACAATGTAGAAGAAGATATAGATCTAGGTCTTGTTGAGTTACAAAAAGAAAAAAAAAGGACAAAATTAGTTTACAAGAAGAAGAATCAGTTTTAATTTCCTTAAGATGTTAGAACAAATAGTAGTGTAAACAAAATAACATAAAAGTAATATCTTTACTTGTTATAAATCCACTCCGACACGATCGATCGTGAAATATAATTTTTTTTATATTCTGCTTTCTTTTTGTTTGCATTTGAGTTCATGCTTACTCGTATACATATATATTGGGTATAAATATACTAACTGATTATGTTGTCCAAAGTTCATATACAGTATTCTTCTTAACTTTACGGTAAACTTGGCTGAAATATAGTCTAATAATCTACTGATTTCCACTTGACACGAATCTCGTGTTATCCTGGTTTTAAGTTATAAAAAAACTGCTCAAAAGTATCTTAAGAATTCCTAATTAATGACAAAAGAAATTAGATTTGTTAAGTGATGCACACTCAAAGCATTAATAATTAGTGACCTATATATGTAACGTAATGAATTAATTGTCAGCAATTTATTGTGTCAAGCCAAGTAACAAGGCTAACCATTTCTGTTTCTTTGTCTGCACCAAAACAAAAAATAAAATAAATAAATCCCTTTCTGAAACAAACAAAAAAATACAAGCAATAAGTAATTGGTAAAGAAAAAAAAAGTATCTGGGTCATTCACCTGTACTCTGACGTGGAGCCGTCAAATAGAAACCTACCTGTGTTCTTAAAATGTATCGGTAACATAAACTAACTAGCCCAATGTAGTTAGGTAACTGAGAGAGTCTCAAACTTAGAGAAGCAACTTTATTAATAGCATGAGAGTAAGTGATGAGAGGGTCTCAAACTTAGAGATACAACTGTATCAATGCAATAAGACTAACTGATGACCCTGTCTGTCTGTCTGTTTTGAATCCTTTTTGCACTTTAAAAGATTAGTCTCAAGATATCGTGTGAAGAAACATTTCATAGCCCTGAATGTAGATTTAATTTTTTTTCTATTTCTAATATTAGCTTACACTTTCTTCATAGTCAAAACCACAAGTCGAAAACTCGAAACCAAAAGTAAAAAAACTCAAAACCAAAAGCAAAAAACTCAAAACCAAAAGTCAAAAACCAAAAAACCAAAAGTCAAAAACTCAAAACCAAAATTAAAACTCAGAACCACAAGTCAAAAACTCAAAACCAAAATTAAAACCCATGTCCATGTGTTAAAAACTCAAAACCATAAGTCAAAACCAGGACCACAATTTTGAAAACGCAAAATCAGAAGTCAAAAACTCAAAACCAAAACTCAAAACCAAAAGCCAAAATCTCAAAACCAAAAGTCAAAAAACTCAAAACCAAAAGTTAAAAACTCAAAACCAAAAATTGAAACTCAAGACCACAAGTCAAAAACTCAAAACCACAAGTCAAAACTCAAAACCAAAAATCAAAAACTCAAAATCATAAGTAAAAAACTCAAAACCAAAAGTCAAAAACTCAAAACCACAAGTAGAAAACTCAAAACCACAAGTAGAAAACTCAAAAGCACAAGTCGAAATCTCAAAACCAAAAGTAAAAAACTCAAAACCACAAGTAAAAAACTCAAAACCAAAAATTAATATCTCAAAATCAAAAACTTAAAACCACAAGCAAAAAACTCAAAATCAAAACATCAAAATAAAAAGTCATAAACTCAATAAAATACAAGTAGATTAACTTCAATCCTTTATTTCAGAATAAAATATTGCCCAAAATAATATGACTGGCCATTTAACACAGGTAACCGAGGGCAACATCCCAGAAAACATAAGAATTAATTCCAGTTGTAAGAACCAAGTTGTGAGTGCGTTGCGAAAGACGTGCCAGATAAATATAACATATTAGGAAAATGCACACACCAGACTGAATATACAGAATTTAACAGTTTCTTTTTGAATGACACTCTAGAAACAATTAAGTAGACATAGCAAACTAGATGAGGTCACAGCTATTGGGCTAATATCAACTCTTTCAAAAACAATTAAGTAGATACAGAAAACTAGATGAGGTCACAGCTATTGGGCTAATATCAACTCTTTCAAAAACAAAAAAAAAGCCTCTTTTTGTATAGATGTTTTAATAAAGTAGTAAAAACGAAAACCAGTTGACATTTCAGCCACAACTGTCCATTGGTCATGCGATTGGAATTTAGGAAAATTGTAAAAAAATTGGCCTTAAGAGACCACCACAACCACCAACAGCCCTTCCCTGACGTGACACTAGTGGTACCAGTGTGGTCCTTTATATTCCATGAATTGATGTTGCTACAAGATAATTGTATTTACGAAATTATTGGAATACATCAATGCTGCATTTTAATTCGCGGGCATCAACTATTTCAATGTATCAAAGCACGGGTATAAGCTAGTTGATATTTATGTAACAGCTATTAGTATACGTTAAATGCGGTAAATTCCGTCCATTGTATTTTGTATATGTTTATACCTCTTTTTTTTTTTTTACCAAAATCAACAATATATTTATATATCGAAAAAATAATTTTTCTCAAATATTTGTAATACATCAAAATGTATATTTTAATTATGGTAAAAAAGAAAATGTTTTAAATAATTACTGTCCTGAATATGAAAAAAAAAAGAAAATGGATATCGATATGATATCTTTCTCTTTCTCTCTCTCTCTCACTCTCTTTCTCTCTCTCTCTTTCTCTTTCAGCATATAAAAATATAAAGAAATATTAAAGCATATCATACGACTGAGGGTTTCAGATATAAAAAGCTGTTACCAATCATGTGTAGAAACCTCATTCGGAACTTTTATACTTGACGTTGATGACGTTTGAAATCACTGGAGAACATACGTCATTGTTGGGCTATATAGAAACTATTGTGAGAGCAGATTTACATTCTCTTCAGTCGCAAAGGGAATATGGATCATCATATAGACTTGAGATTAAAGCCTGGCCATTAGCCTAAAATTGAGGTCTGTTTCTGTTGACAAAAATGTGATTATTCTTGTCAAATTAAAAAAAAATGTATATACTATATACGTACACATAATATGTACTTGACATTCTATTAATCGGGATGTCTTTTAGTCAGCTGACTCTAGACCGTAGCACTTTGCAAATTTTATCTTTTTTAAAGCAATCTGTGTTACTAAAGATAACTACCAATGGCGAGTTCCCAGATTTTCCAAATAATACATTAAAGCCAGCATATCTAGCTTGATTTATTTTCAAAACTTCTTCCATTTAACTGGAAAGTTTATCTAAAAATAACTGTTTAACAAATTTGTTCATGGCTAAACCATCGACCTTCAAATAGAGAAAATTCATTCTGAGACTTCGTCCATGTTTGATCCTCTGCTTTGTAATTTTAATGAGAGTCTAGTAAAAAGTCGTGTTGGTTTAAAAAATGATTTTAATGCATTCTACTGTAGGTATATAGACTTATTTCTAAATTTAGATTTAGTACTTGTTTATGTTGTTAAAAAGTAATTGTCTATATTGTTAGAGAGTACTTGTCTATGCTGTTAGAGAGTACTTATCTATGTTGTTAGAGAGTACTTATCTATGTTGTTAGAGAGTACTTATCTATGTTGTAAGACAATGTCTTCAATTCAAGAATTATGCATTCCATTTTTTTTCCCTCCTACATCTCTGAAATATTCAAATACGATCTCTATATAAAACCAAAATAACCATAAAGCTTTACACTTGTTTATATTTTACAAGTTTCGGAACTATTACTTCAGGATTGAAGTTTATTACATCATAACAAGGACCACCCGGTGGAAGGTTGGGGGGGGGGATGCGTGCAGGATTCGAATCAGGGACCATTGAGACACAGTCCAGAGCACATACCACACACGACCAGGCAAGCACTAAAGACCTATGATGATTAACAATAGTCAGAGTCCATACTGTAGCATTAAAAAAAAATTATTCATACAATTTTTCATGACCTTAAAACATACAGCACCAGAAGACTAAAAAATAAATCATCTCAAATGTCAACTAATAAATAGCACATGGAAGACATAAAATAAAAACAGCAAAGCTTTTATTTGAAATAATATTAGCTTATATTTACAAGTTCGTATTTACTGAAGTAATTCGTTAGTCGAGGTTCTTGTCGATGCAAAAATCGCACTTTTACCAAGTCAAATCATACAACATCTGCGCAGATCAGGTTTTAAATAAATAAAGAAATAAAAAAACTTTGTTACAGAGTGAAACACATTCATCTTTTAGTGACGGATGCCATTAACTTACAACCAAAAAGACATTCTCTCAACACATGGCGATAAACTGGAGAAAGAAATGTTAGTTGGAAATGTATACAGTACGCCCGAAGCGTGACGATACAGGCCAGGCCAGCGCGTGCCACGCCCTCTGGACATCACCATTAATTGAAATTGTTGTTCCCAAAGACACCTGACATCTTCGTCAACTTATTATATAAGCTGGAACGTTGAGCCTGGTGCTAGCCACTTGACTGCAGCCCTTGAAACCTGATCGCAGCATTAACTGAAGAATTTTGTAAAAGTAAGTTGACTTACTGAACTATTTCAATTTTCCATTTGGGTTTTGAATTTATGGATCTTAAAGATTATTTATAATATCTTTCTTCTATAACTAATAGATTTATTTTTATTACTGACTTCTTTTATTAGCATGACTTCAATGAAATAATACATGAAGGGATTATGCAATTTTCATTTTATTTCTATTTCTTTTGTATTTTATTTTATTATCCTTGCAACTTTAAAAGATGTAGGCGTCAGGTCTTTTATGTACAGTAATGTCTATTTCCTAAGCTTGATGATGCATATATCTTTTCATTGGAAAAGATGATGATAAAATGACAAAACCTTGATGTAGACCTACTTGTAATCTAGTAGTTTAAATACGCAAATATCAACACGGGTAAGCATTTGTTTATGTCGTTCAAATCTGCAAATATCAAGACAGATTTCTATTTGTCCATGCAGGTGAAACTCTTGAAAGCATTCATTGAGCCATGTCTTACAATTTCATTGCCTTGGTCGTTTTGATTCTTCACTGTATCTACGTGATATCCGCCTTGGGTAAGTAATCAATCAGTCAATCAGTCAATCAGATAATCAGATATAGGTTTATACCTTTTTTCCCCATATACCTTCCTGTCAGTCTATTATTATCTTCTGTATTTAAAGGATAGTCTACATTATTAAGTGGACTAGTACCGGCATTGTTTTCTTTATTCCAATTTTATTATCTCATCCCAGACAGGTACGGTCAGGACGGCTACTACCAGCGTGACCTAGACGGCTATGGAGGTCTGTACGGAGGTTACCCAATGAGATACGGGGGCTATGGTGGCTACGACCTTCCCTAAGAGCAAATCAAAATACTATTCTGTCCAGTAATGTTTCTTATACCACGTTGTTTCGTATTGTACTTCTGGAATGTGATTTCTTCCCTTATTCAGGTTTACATATAGCAGGTCTATATTATAAGTGTTTGTTCTTATAAATAATAGAGTACACGTCTAATTTTATATGCAGTCTACTTCATTTATATGTCCTGACTTGATTGTCTTTCAAAGGACATTATATTTAAATCTGTTTTTTTTGTTGTAAAAAATATTTCTGTCTAAAATGTACTTTTTTTTTCTAATTTATGATCTAGTATTATGTATAAATGTATTTTTTCGCCCATTAGTATTTTGTATATAAAAAGTCATTTGGGCGTCTGTAAAATGTAAACTTTATTGATTCGTTGCTTTTCGAAAAATAAGAAAGTGTTTGTATTTACTATTTATTTATATGGAACAATCATTCGGTACAAACTACTTCAGGTGCATGAATGATTGTTTATTGGGTAATTCTTGCTTCAAATGAGTCTTGTACACACTTTTATTTACTAATTATCACACTGCTTACACTAATGCGCTCAAGTACTCTGTTTAAAAACTTTTTTGTATCAAATATCTATCTTGGTTAATTCTACTTGATTGAACGAGTATTCTAAATGAGTAACCTTAATGAGTAATAAAGCTCAATTGAAATGAAATTTTAATCTTTTATTTTGCTTACTTTTGTATTGTTTGGTTTTACTTTTTCGTCTGTGTCAGTGTGACATGTGAATCTAGGTCTTGTCTGCATAGATGACTGACTTACTGCTCCACATATTAATCGTCTGACTCGAGACGTTCGTATTATTAAAATAGATTTTAGTTTTCAACTCTCGAATGAAAACTCAATAAAACAGAGTGACGTAGGAAGCTAACAGGCTTCAAGAAAGGAATAGAATTGTACATCCTTTTTTTTCTTCACCAAATCTAACTAGGAGATTTGAGTCCTGCACAGTGGACATCACTCAACCAGAAACCATTCTAAGTAAAAGTAAACAAAAGTTAAGCCCCAGGCAATACAAGAAACCCATGACTCAGCTCTCTACTACAATATTTATCAACAATTTTTTTAAAATATTCACATTGAGACAAGCATACTTGTTTCAAGATTGCATTGATACTTATAGTAGGGCGGCCAAGATATTTGGTGGCCCTAGGCGACATGAATTTGGTGGACCGTAGCCCAAACTAAAATAGAAAAATAAAAAAATAAAAAAAATAACAACTAATAAAATTAGGCAATTTAATTCAAACCTAGTCAGGCCAGTTACTCCAATAATAAGATTGGGCATAAGTTTCGCTTTTTCTTCTCTAAAAAATTGTTTAGAGTCCTGTCAGAGGCACCCACCAATCGGAGGTCTTTGGTGGCTGCCTAGTCTGCGTATTCCTAAAGCCGGCCCTGCTTTGCAATATTCTAATCTTAATTTTTTAGAGTAATGTGTGAGTACCACTGAACCACAAGGGCACCTACGAGTTTGTGTACGTAGCACAAACTCTCTTTACAAGTTTGATGAAGCAGCTTTAGAGCATTGAGAGGAATACCCCACTTGTCATTTATCCCTTATCCCCACAACCCGCTAGGAAGTCGTGTCCCTGACTTACTAAACAGATTGCTGTTTGAAAAACCAGAAGTAAACATACAAGACAAGGTCAAATGTTGCCCATATTTTGTTTACTTATACTGACGTCACTTGAGATAAACGTTTGCTATTGTTTTTCTTGAACCTTCTCGTCGGTTTCACGTTGATGTCCAAGCAGAGTCTCATGATGTGTTACTACATGCCAGACGGCTGGGCTTTTTTTTTAATTACGTCATAAACATTATTTGGTAGGGGGTGTGTGTATTTCTTATGGTCGTTAAAGGAACTAATCGCCTCCCTCACTGAAGACTGTACAACATGACAGCCTAAGTAATACACTCCGCTTTCCTGTCCTACTTTTCGTAGTTGTTACATATGGAACTTATTAACAAGATTCCATTAACACCAATGGAATAACATGACATGACATGACATGACATGACATAACATAACATGACATAACATAACATGACATAACATAACATGACATAACATGACATAACATGACATAACATAACATGACATAACATAACATGACATAACATAACATGACATAACATAACATAACATGACATAACATGACCAAAGTTCAATGAAGAACAAGAAATTCATGGAAAAAAAAACAAAGTCCAATCGTTTAGTTGTGAAAGTTTGGTCTGAACAGTACAACATTGGATGAATCTATAAACGAAATCTTCTACATACATTCACACATTCATTGTTTTAACTGTCTCTCTCTCAAGACTTGCCATTACAATGTGTAAGTTTGATTGTAAGACAATATTGCTCTTCTCTCCAGTTATTGCTCTTATACAAAGGAAATCTAATTCACAGAAATCTACAGAGGTGCACACACAACTACGGCGTACAATAAATAACATGCACACATATAATGAACGTAGATATAACAGAACAAGCAAACAATAACAGGCACATATAACGCACAAATATATAAAAATAATCCACACATACGGCACATGTTACACGCCCTTGACCAATATGGCACCAGAGATAATAAACGTATATTAAGACTAAAGACCTAACCCTAGAAGTAAGGAAACAACTGCAATAATAACAACTTAAGGTCCTACATTGAATCTAAGAAAACGGAAACAATGGGAGTAGTACCATTAAAACGAGAAGATAACTTAACACATAATGAGAATGAAACTAAAGCTAAAACTCCTACATAAATAGTTTAAATACTATACATCAGTATTCTCAGGCCTAGAAAACAAAGACATCACTTAATTTGAAACAACACAGGAGATATAGATGTACAAAAAAAGGGAATTCAAAAACTGTTAGCAAACATTAAATCGAATAAATCATCTGGACCTGATGGTATTCCAGCTTGATTAAAATGGATTTAGGATTTTCTGGTAGGGAGAGAACAAATTGGAATAATAAATGGCTCTAAATCGACCCCTATAACAGTAACCTAAGATTTACTATATCTACCTCAATGAACAGTCTTAGATTCACTACAAAGTTCTGTCACACTAACTATTACATTTACAAAATTTTTTTTTATTCTTTTAAAGAGAAAAAAATCTCTTTAATATCCATGTAAGTGGAATATAATTTACAACAACAATTAATAAGTAGTTTTTCATATTATCGGGTAAACTTTAGAGTGACCACACGTTGAGGACACACTTCCACACGTTGAGGACACACTTCCACACGTTGAGGACACACTTCCACACGTTGAGGACACACTTCCACACGTTGAGGACACACTTATCTAAAGGATTTTTTTTTTATTTACGGAAATGTATTTTTTTCTTGATACTTTAAATAAGACATTGACCCTTTGCAAAACAATTACATCATCAATATATACAATTAAACAAATTTGGCAATCATTATAAGACATCAGTTAGGCCAGGTTCACATCTAACTTCACCTTCACTTTCACCCTATCCCTTGGTCTGCTGGACCGTTGGGGCACCACACAGATCTGTCAATCTTTTTTCTCCATTCTTCTCCATTCTTTCTGAAAATATTGAAACTTGCCTTTCTTCCTGCCTGGGTGGACCTCTTCGGGGGCCGATTTTGAGTTTGTGTTTCCACACAAACTGTCTTTGTAACCTTGTTCTATCGTGCTATTATAAAATTGCATCCTTTATGATAATGCATCAAAATCTGAACACATACACACAAACACACCAATGGCAACATGCAAATGGAATCGTACTAAGCAACTAATTCATCATACTAAGCTCTGCACTTACGCACTACACTCCTTAACGAATTGCATTTCTACATGTTGGCTGGTAAGTTATTTTACCATTCCGCTGGAAAATCTATAAAATATCTTTTAAAAAAAGGTTAGGCAAAGGTCAATTGCAACAGCCAGTGCCCCCTTTTACAAGAAATTCTAAAAAGTTTTATGGGCCTTACAGTCATACCAAGCGCACATTGAGTGGGTGGCGGCGGGTAGGATTCGAATCTTGGACCAACGAGACCATCGAACGACAGTCCAGAGCGCACGCACTCACACACATACACACACAAAACACACATACACACACACACACAAGATCTCTCTCTCTATCTTCCTTACAGGTGGTTGCTGCAAAGCAGAAGTAATGAGAGTGATGATAAATGAAGGGAACTTTATACATCTTCTGCAAAAGATACGAGGTAGACCCGGACCATGGAGAATTAAGATGAATGCTTATGTGCTATATTCAATTCGTCTGGGCTTGATGTGAAAATATTTAAAACCATTCATTGAAGAACGATTTCTTACAATATCTACTTTCTAAATTCTGGAGTAGGTGTTGCATTCATTATTTACGTAATGCGTTTATTTTGTAAAGGGTCCAAATGGATAATGACCTCGTCTCTCTCTCTCTCTCTCTCTCTCACACACACACACACACGCACGCACGCACGCACGCACACACACACACAATTCTTGTGAACCGAGTTCTTTCACTTCATCGTTATCAGTCGAACTTGTGACAGACACACGGACTGGCTGCTTGGCCGAGTTGGGTACGGTTGGGCACGCTCGACCAGAGGTCGAACCCCACCATTTGTGATCCCCAGCTGCCCTGCGGGAGTTATGGCCTAGGATGTAAAATGTTCTTGTCTGAAGGAACATTTAAAGATTTCAAGTCGTCACAAAATTCACAAAACATTTAACAAACCAACATGAGAAATACAACCGCGTCCCATGTATCAAGCCAGACGTTCAACACAGTGTACTGGTGAACTAAAATAAGATGTAATATTTTGTCCGTGGACATAGGATAATTGATAAGCAGACCATATCTTTTTATAGCATCTCGATCAATTATCCTGAATAGCAGCTATGAATTATCCCAAAGAGCCGTTACATTTCAAGGTTAAACTGATACTTATGGCATTGTTAAATAAAACTGATAGTTTTATTTGAAATTTATTTAACTTACTTGAAATGTGTAGACTATTGTATTTTTTAATATTTTTTTTAGGCAAATAAATCTTTATAATTAAAACATTGCATAACAGAAAAAGAATCTTTGTAATGATTTGTATATTTTGATATAGCTACCTCAGTATTTGTCTGAAATGAAATGTATTCTTTTTTTTACTCTCCCTTAGCTTTATCTTCTCTCTGTCTCTCTTTCTCTGCCATCCTTTTGCACGCCTCTGCATTCTCTCTGCCATCCTTTTGCACTCCTCTGCATTCTCTCTGCCATCCTTTTGCACTCCTCTGCATTCTCTCTGCCATCCTTGTGCACTCCTCTGCATTCTCTCTGCCATCCTTTTGCACTCCTCTGCATTCTCTCTGCCATCCTTTTGCACTCCTCTGCATTCTCTCTGCCATCCTTTTGCACTCCTCTGCATTCTCTCTGCCATCTGCAGTCTCTATGCCATCTGCAGTCTCTCTGCCATCTGCATTCTCTCTGCCATATGCATTCTCTATGTCATCTGCAGTCTCTATGCCATCTGCATTCTCTCTGCCATATGCATTCTCTCTGCCATCTGCTGTCTCTCTGCCATCTGCATTCTCTATGTCATCTGCAGTCTCTATGCCATATGCATTCTCTCTGCCATCTGCTGTCTCTCTGCCATCTGCATTCTCTATGCCATCTGCAGTCTCTCTGCCATCTGCATTCTCTCTGCCATATGCATTCTCTATGTCATCTGCAGTCTCTATGCCATCTGCAGTCTCTCTGCCATCTGCATTCTCTCTGCCATATGCATTCTCTCTGCCATCTGCTGTCTCTCTGCCATCTGCAGTCTCTATGCCATCTGCATTCTCTCTGCCATCTGCATTCTCTCTGCCATATGCATTCTCTCTGCCATCTGCATTCTCTATGTCATCTGCAGTCTCTATGCCATCTGCATTCTCTCTGCCATATGCATTCTCTCTGCCATCTGCTGTCTCTGTGCCATCTGCAGTCTCTATGCCATCTGCATTCTCTCTGCCATCTGCATTCTCTCTGCCATCTGCATTCTCTCTGCCATCTGCATTCTCTATGTCATCTGCAGTCTCTATGCCTTCTGCATTCTCTCTGCCATCTGCAGTCTCTCTGCCATCTGCAGTATCTCTGCCATCTGCAGTCTCTGAGTAGTCCAAAAAGAAATGTGTCTCAACATAAAAATCTATCATATAATTTGCCACAACTGTATTCGTGATAAGAATAAAAAATATTTTCTCCAATGAAATGTTCTAATAACATAAAACAAAGGCTCGTATCCCGAGACAATATTTACACAAATAAAAAAAAAATGATATAATGATTATTGTGGCTGAGTGGTAAAGCGTTTGGCTTCTGACATTAGGGTCAAGAGTTCGAATCCCGGGAATTTTTTTTTACGACTACCCTGACTTCACCCCACTGACCTACTTTGAGGAAAGTAAGTGCGGTTGGTCGTTGTGCTGGCCACAAGACACCCTTGTTAACCATTGTCTGTAAAATCAAATTAGCATTTACACCAGCTGCCCACATTGAGCGCAAGGTCTAAAAGGGGTTCCTTTATATAATTACCTTTACTATGAATCCATCTTTTACCATTTAAAAAAATCGTATTGTTTGTGGATGAATGGCTTACATTGCAAACACCAGCTCTTATAAACAAGCACTACCTCTACTGGCACATGATACATAGAAAAAAGGGTCATTCAAAGTAAATCACGTGAAAACAAAAACAAGGCGTTTGATAAAAGTGAAACGTTTACAAGGACATTTATTTCTTCCACCAATCTGTTGAATTTGGAGATTGATGATTTTTTTTCTAAACAACACAATACGCAAAGCGTCATGATCCAGGTTAGGCCAGCGCGTGCCACGCCCTGCGGACACCAGTATTAATTGAATATGTTCATCTGAAGGGCGTTTGACGTCTTCGTCCGCTTCTTATATAAGCTGCAAGTTTAAACCATTAGAGTGCAGACGTGATAACAGCCTTGACTCAAGGATACAGAGTACGTATACCCGCTAGGTCATCTACTGAGTTTTAAATCTTTTTTATGTAACAAAAAAGTGTTAGATTAAAATATAATATACTATAATTTATTTTATTATAATTTAATTTAGTTTAATTTAATAATTACTTTATGGTTTGCGCTTAGAAATTTCGATTTCGACATTTCCGTTACTATGTTAGACCTTCATATCTGGAGATGTTTTGAAACAGGAACAACTTAGGCTTAGCTGCTGTTTTAATATATCAAAAAAAAAAAGATGAAAGGGGAACTACTAGCAGGGCCGGATTTAAGTATGTGGGGCCCCGGGGCAGAAGTTTTGTAGAGACTGCTACACTTTTTCGAAACTTGTAATACAAATCCACTTATAGTACTAAAGGCCCTGGAATGTCTTACTGTCATAGATCATGAGCTGCATTTATATATTACGAGTCCAATATAAGCGGACACTTCATAACCACGACAGTGTTACCATTTGTACGATTTAAAGTATTCTTACTTAAAATAATATGAAAACGGGCCACCAGCCACAGTAATGATATATATTGTGAAGGCCCTTCTCTTGTGGAGTACTCTGAAGCAGTAGCCCTCCACCTGACAAACTTTGAATCCGGACCTGACTAATGGGACTAAATAGTAAAGTTAAAATCTTTAAAATCAGCTAAACCAAACCAAATTATTTTAATTGTAAATGTTCAAACCCTATTTCTCTTGATAAGCCTATTTGTATATTGGTGAGTTGCCCTAGTTTCACTTTGCGTGATTCTTTTTTTTTTGGTCTCGCCATGTTTGCAGGTAAAAGTCTTCAAGTGGACAAGAAACAGTTCCACCATGACCTCAACCTTAGTTTCAGTCATTGTCTTCATTCTTCACTGTATATACGTGATCACAGCTCTAGGTAGGTTTTCATTTTGGTTTCTCATAATTCTTTAACTTTATGTGTAGTACCTTGATTTTAGGTACAGTCGGTTTAAAACAAAATGTTATAAAAGTCTTCAGTGCTTACTTGCAGTCGGGTTGCAATGAAGGCCTTCTATGATATTCGAAGATATATCTAACTTGTTCCAAGATCTCATATTAAGTTATGTACATGTTTAGACTCATTAGAAACTGAATACATCTTGCATGCCAAACGATCTGCTCTGGGCAATGCTTTCTTTAGTGTGTGAACAGTCTCGAATGTGCAAGACTCCATGCATGATATCCTCAGGAACAAGACTCTCACCACTAGACTCTCTCTACTGGACTCTCAACACTGGACTCTCACCACTAGACTCTCACCACTAGATTCTCACCACTGGACTCTCACCATTAGACTCTCACCATTAGACTCTCACCACTAGACTAGAAATTTTCCAACTAATAGTGACTTGCTCTTGAAGCGGGCCGAATGGGCGTGAGACTGGCCCATCCTAATGTTCTGGAACCCAAGTTAAATCACTACTTCGTTCTTGCATGTTCCGATTTGACTCCATTTTAGGTGAGAGGAAGATAGATACTGACGTTAACTTCCGTTTCTACCTAATCCATGGAGGTGACTGCATGGGAGAGGACAGGTTCTATCTCTCCATCCCCGTAGAACCGAAATCTAGTTTTATAGTGACTTGATTTGATGACTTTAAAGAGGGGAGAAAATAAGGTGTTGAGAAGTTAAATCTCCTACTTTAAATTTGTACCAGTATGGCCTCTCTCTCTCTCTCTCTCTCTCTCTCTGTGTGTGTTGAAAGTTCATGGTTGAAAGTTCAGGATTGAAAGTGTCGAAAAGCTAAAAAAAAAGGGAGACAAAAACAAATACGCTAGAATATTTTAAAATGACGAGAAAAAAAGATTGAAATGATTTGAGAGATATATTCCGTTTATATTTTCTTAATTTTTTAGAATCTTGTCATTTCTTTTGTAAACTAAGACTGAAAACCTTCGGACAATTGTTCATGAACATTAGGCTTATTTTATTCATAAAGCTCTAACGTACCACACCAACCACCCCTCGTGCATCAATCCTCCAATTAATCACATTTGCCTTGCAGAAAAAGAATGGCTTTTGATCAATAGTTTCGAATAATCATCGTGAGCAGTAGGTCGTGCTTATGAAAGAAAAGAATCTCAGAACAAATAATGTAATACTTATGCCATTTTATGGACCCAATACAATTTTGTTCTACTTTGACTGATCTACACTGAATCTGTAGTAGTTTTAAAACACTTATGCACTCATGACATTTGCTTGACATCTCTGCCCTGTTTTACTATTTAAGTTTAAGTAAGTCGGTGCTTTCATTATAGACCAACATTTTATCTTATTAAACTCATTTCAGATTTGTACGGGCATGATACATTATATGATGGATACGATGGACTCTATGGAGGCCTACCTATGAGACCAGGATTTGCACCCAGGCCTTACATGAGACCCTTTGCGCCACTACCTTACGGAGGCTATCCCTATGCATATTGATTTTCATAAAAACCTTTTTTTTTTCAATGTGATTTTTCTGAAACAAATTAATCTTAGCTATTTATTAACGTCCATTTTACTGAGCTTTTTTCGATGCTTGTATATGTAAGGATTGCCTATAATGTAAGAATGTTTGTATGTCTGGTATACATATATATATATATATATATATATAGGAACTATATGTCACCACTTCGAAATATATGAGAGTCTATAAACATATACAATAACGAGCACATCGGAATGTTAGTTAAACTTAAGTATGGTGTATAGGCTTGCGATATTTGCTAAATTTTGTATGTAAAAAACCCACACCTTTATAATTCTGTGTATATTAGCCTACTTGATTTTATTTCATTCCAAGCTTATAATGGTATACGGAATTAGAGTTTCATTTAATTCAACAGGAACTACAGTTCCTCTGAATGACTCAACGTTAGAATGTAACGTCTATTATCTCTGAGGAATTCTTCTGTTATTTCTCACTTTTTATAAAATTGTACTCTAGGTGTTGAAAGTATGTTGAATTTTGCATTGTAACCTTGTATTTGTAATGAATGTTATTAAAGAACTATTGAACTTATAATTAAAACACAATATTAATTACATTAAATGTTTGTTTTTATTTATATATAAAAAAAAAAATTTAAATAACATTGTAAGACATCAAGTTTTCCATATTTGAAAAAAAAGGGGATTTGATATAACATTCCACAATTTGCAGATCTATAATAAAGTTTCCCTTTCAGGCCTTGCGATCTATAGGATAAATGATGTAAATGTCATATGTTCCTGTGGCCCATGCTTAACGAGGATGTCATGTAGCCAGCACATCGGCCAACCGCCTTTGCTTTTCCCCAACTAATGTCAGGTACAAATTAGAGCTGTGTGGGCTCATAGGCGCCCTAAAGATCCCGAAATTAAAAATCCAAAGACTTCATAAGAATTCGGACCCGGGACCCCGGGTTTTGAACTCAAGTACCTTACCACTAAGGCACCGCACCTCCAGATATAATAATATTTAATGATGGAAATCAATTTTAATTAATGTAATGAATAGCCTGACCTAACAGTAATCAGAATCTCGGTTATTTTATCGCCTGCCAGTTTTTAAAAATATCTTTTAAATAGCGTAACCTTCATGATTATAGCATGCCCAGAACGCTTTGGTCAAATCTTATTTGTAGACTAGTGTGTGTTGGGGGGGGGGGGTATCTGGGAGAAGGTGCCTTTAAGCATTCAGTAAACACAACTCTGCTAATGTCAGGTTTCGAATTTCGAGCCCTTTTGATAGGTAGCCAGGGCCAAGCTTAAACATACTTAGCCTCTCGATGTTGCACAAAAATGCATGAAGACAGCGGGTTTGTGTCTGCAGTCATTCTTAATCTTCGAAAAAGACAATGCCTAATTATTACTATGTTAATGACACGAAAAACAATTTTCAAATATTTTTTTATCCTTTGCTGGATACGATGAACACAATGACAAATATGAGATGTTAAACACAGCCTACAGACATTTGTGAAATGTTATACCAACTAAGTAGTGTTCAAATACTCATCAAAGAAAATAAATAAATGCTGGTTTGACAACAAATTAGTGAAAGATTGCAAACCGAAAAAAAACTTATTTAAAATATTTAAAGATACTAAAGTGGAAAAAGTCTGTAAAAAATACGAAACAGTGAGACACCTAACCCCAAAAAGTTAGCTTACAGCTGCAGAGCAGAGTAGGTACATATAGAAAGTAATATATGAAAATAACAATAAAAGATTATGGTCATATAGTAAATCTAAGAAAATTAAAAAGTGAAGATAACTTAACACATAGCGATAATAAAATTAAAGCTAACATTCTTTATATATTTTGCATTAGCATTCTCAGAACCAGGAGACAAGGATACATTAATAAATTTTAACCAAGTAGATAACATTGGTATTCTACATATACAAGAAAAAGGGATCCAAAAACTATTATTATAGTTAGCATGAAACCAAATAAAGCTTCTAGACCTAATAGTTAATGCGTTCCAATTGAGACCAAATTATTATTGTCAAACACTTACAGCTTAATACATAGCATTAGTTTCATTGACATAGCAATACTGATACTAAATTTCTGTATTTAAAAAAAATAAAAGTATGGCCCAGCAAAATGTTTCATTGACGTTGTTTAGCCCACTCCTAAAAAAGTTTACCTATCACTGGGATAAGGAATGTCTAGGGACAAAACGATGTTCCTTTTCATAATGATCTTATCTGTCTCAAACAATATGCAAGGGGAAACCATCGTAAATATATAAAGACATTAATTACCAGCCACAGTTAGTTACCCTTGTAGTTATCATGGACTGAACAGATCAGTTCAATATCTAAATTGCGTAGTATCTTATCTCATCTCATCTTATGTTATCCTATATAATACAGACGTTACTTCAAAAAAAGAAGATGATTACGTCCTACGCGACATAAATTCTGCCAAGTCACTGGTTTTTCTGGCTAGCTCAGTCAATCCATTCCATGCTCTAATAGCACTAGGGAAGAAAGAGCACTTGTACAAATAATACCATTGAACGAAAATGTAAAATAACCGTTTATGTATTATAAAGAATTCATATCTAGTGTGAACCAATGGTGAATCATACTGTGAAGTAGAAGTAGGCTATATTGTGAAGCAGAAGTAGGTGGCACTGTGAAGCAGAATTAGGTCGCACTGTGAAGCAGAAGTAGGTCGCACTGTGAAGCAGAAGTAGGTCGCACTGTGAAGCAGAAGTAGGTCGCACTTTGAACCACAAATAGGTCAAGTAGATGTAAGGTCACATTGTGAATTAAAAGTAGGTTTCATTGGTTATCAAATTCAACTATTTGCTCTATTACTACACATCGATATAGAAGATAATGTCTTGAGATTCAAGTGGTTTAAATGAAATCGTTCAAAAAGTTTAACATTTTTTACAGCTTATATTATATTTAAATATTATATATAAATATATATATATATAAGTATTATAATAACTACATTTTTTTGCATAGGTCCCTTCATGTATTTTCTTGGTAACACATTCAGAATCAATCCACCAATGTCAAATGGCATAATAATATTTATAAACTTTGGTATGAAAGCCATTTGACCATACATAAGAGAACGATATTTGAGTTTCTCATTAACATAACAGGATCTACCTGTGTATGTAAAAAGTATTTTAGTCTTGCTATTTAGACGACATCTCATAAAATAAATGTTTTTTAGCGGCCCCCCGAAAAAGAAATAGCCGCAACTAGTTTTGCGTGGTCTGTCTGTCCGTCCGTCCGTTGGTTCGCACCGTTTAGATCTCATAAGCTAGAAAAAATATTGAAAATTCGATATCACAAAATTTTAGGTCTTTTGAAGTAGCATTTTTAAACATATTTATGCAAACGGTTTTAGATTTTTGTCCAAAATATTTAAAAAAAAATTTGTATTACTAAATTAAGAATTTTCTGTTATATTAGCTACTTACATTCTAAAAAAATTGCTTCCTTTTTAAAAGAGAAAAAAAATCTATTTATAATGCATGTCAGTTGAATAAAGTTTAAAACAACATTAAATAAATAGAGTTTCATATTATGAACGTAGTAATTTTGATTTAGAAAATGTAAGTGACACTAAACCAAAAGGCAAAGATTCATTGCTGAGGGTTAGAATGGGAGATTGAACAATACAATGAGATCAATTAGACAATCTTACAATAATATCAGTTAGACCAGGTTCATTGAATACATATGAATATTAACAATATTAACCATTTCTGAAAATATTAAAACCTGCCTTTTTTAACCTGTCTCAGCGGGCCGCTTCGGTTCCGATTTTGAGTTCGTGTTTCCACATAAACTGTCTTTTAAATCTTGTTGTTTTTTTTTGAGATCGTAAGAGCCAAAAATCATTTTGTGTGTGTGTGTGTGTGTAACATTTTTCTAGACATTTGTATGATGAGCGTATAGATTTCAAGATATCTAAACAAAAATAATTTTACGTAGGTATTGATCTCTACAGCCCACAGGTTGTGACGTTGTAGGTCAGAACTATAACGAGAGGTCTCGTTTGATGGCTCCTCCATAATATAACATTTATTTCAACAAAATTCTAATCTACAATTCATCATCTCTCAACCAGTGGGATGCTATATCCTGACTGGGAGAAGGAGGGCTAGGAATTTACAATTGAAACAAAATTCTTGCATTTGGATTGTAGGCCTATATAAGGATTCATATTTGCGTTTTGGCTGTATAAAGCATTTTGAGAACCGCTGTATTAACAAGTTCATATTTTTTGACATCATCATTTTACTCCCATGAGAGTTCACTGTGCCTCTTATTTTTGTTTTTAAATTGTACTATATGTGTTAGGACAATGCAAATTTTAATTAGTTTACATTCTTTGCATGCAAAAAATCAACTTATTTTTGTTAGTTGCTAATTCTATCCTAAACCTGTATTATATAACTAAATGGTTAATTTTACCGTCAGATTATAATATTTGTAAGTGTTCTATAAATTGACATGTTTCATTAACTACAAATTGTTCCTGTTAATGTTCCATGTCTTTCTATTTCTGGCGGGTTTTTCTTTTTTTTTTTTTGAAAATGGGAGGAGTGGAAGGGGAAGTAATGTTCGTACCATTTTTTTTATTTTTTTTTGCTATCTAGGATGACTTTGAACTTGGGAGGGGGGTGCTAAAGATTATTTGATTCTTTTGAATGCTTACTGATTAATTAGCTAATTAGTTATTTTTTTAAATTGATTCATGTGTTGTCATCAACAATAAATAATGGTGTAAAGTTTCAGTTTAATCCGAGAATGAGACGTAGGAGAGATGTACCATGAAACAGATTCCCATCCAAACAGACACAGAGAGTACGTTAAAACAAAATAGTATTTAGTTGACAGCCGCTGTTTGTTCCCAGGCTGTATTGAGTCTTTATTTTGACATGGGCCCCCTAATTTTGTTTCGTTCCATACAACAGTAATAAAAAGACCCACACGTTCCTTTGGTTCACTAATTTTTGTATCTATGACGTTGAATCGGACAGGCCCGAAAATTCACATCTCTCCGCCTTTCCCCAACTCACCGCATTACTAAAAAGTCTTATTTAAACAATCTGACTATTCTTCTGCTTTTCAGTTCTTAATCAAAATATCTGATAATCTTTAGGTTACTTTTTTAGGCCCTGGTCCTTTTTTATTTTTACATCCTGCTAATTGTCATGTGTCCACATAATATTGTTAGCAGGAACTTACCCCGCCCTTTTTTTTTGCCCTTTAAAAAAGACTCCCCGCATTTCAACAGTCTCCTTTGGCCTGCACATTCTAAAGTGTATACGATGTTTAATTGGTATCACCCAATTTGAAACGCTCTCCCCCAAAAAACAACAACAAAAAACAACAACAACTTCTGGCCTATGTATTCTATTATCAAAACATATTATGTGAATATAAATCTTTTTTTTTTTTTAAATTCAATCATTGTGGTTTTAATAGTGAAAATGGCTTAGATGTTCTATGTACATTTTCGCATTTTTTCATCCACCGTAAGTGGGATAATCAGTCATGAGTCAGTCATTTAGAGCTTTTGCGTTTATAGATTTAATATTAAATATATCCTAACTTTTTCTCTCCGTAATTATTTACCACATTCTGGTGGAATGAACGTTGGTATCGACAGTTAGGAGAGAAAGAGTTAAAGACCCATTCAAATAGATATATGCAATCAATGAAAGGAGTCTAATATGTCCGAAAATAGATTGCCTATAAAACAAAACTGCTTAAAGTCTTTTTTTCCCCTCCCAACTCTATACAATGTGCTCTTTACTCTTAATGGGGCTGGTAGCAAGTAGACGCCCACATACTATTGTCACCATTAGTTGAAACAAAACAAGTGACCTAATATCATAAATACAAAATATAAACAGACAGGACCTAGGAACCATAACTATTTACTGCCCGTACCAAGTGAGTTGACACCTTGGTTGATTAATGGAAAAACACACACTTGGGTGTACACTTATGTCAGGTAGTGTGAGTGAGTGAGACACACACACACTTAGGTGCACACTTATGCACACAAACACACATATACACATGGGTGTAGATAAATGTTAGCTAATGCATAAACACAAACACACATGGGTGTAGATAAATATAAAAAAACACATAAACATTGGTTTACCTAGGTGCCATCTAACATACACACCCAAACATAAATATCAGCTAATATAAACACATACAAACGGATGTAGCTAATTGACATACAAACACACACAGACATAAATGTCATGAAAGTCACAAACACACACACACACACAGTAATGTCAACTAATATACAAATACATACATGGTTGTAGCTAAATGTCATCTAAAATAAAAACACACGCACGCAAACCGTCAACTAACACACAAACACACATATACATGGTTGCAGCTGAATGCCATTTTACTTATTAAAAAAGCACACACACGTTAATGTCAACTAACGTACAAACAAACACACATATGGGTCCAGTTAAATGTAAACACATACACACACATAAATGTCAACTAACGTACAAACAAACACACATATGGGTCCAGTTAAATGTAAACACATACACACACATAAATGTTAACTAACACACAAACAAACACACATATGGGTCCAGTTAAATATAAACACATACACACACATAAATGTCAACTAACACACAAACAAACACACATATGGATCCAGTTAAATGTAAACTAGCTCACAAACACACACACACACATAAATGTCAACTAACACACAAACAAACACACATATGGGTCCAGTTAAATGTAAACTAGCTCACAAACACATACACATACACAAATGTCAACTAACACACAAACAAACACACATATGGGTCCAGTTAAATGTAAACTAGCTCACAAACACATACACATACACAAATGTCAATTAACACACAAACAAACACACATATGGGTCCAGTTAAATGTAAACTAGCTCACAAACACATACACATACACAAATGTCAACTAACACACAAACAAACACACATATGGGTCCAGTTAAATGTAAACTAGCTCACAAACACACACACACACATAAATCTTATCTTATCTTATATAATACAGACGTTACTTCAAAAAAGAAGATGATTACGTCCTACGCGTCATGCATTTAGTCATGCATATTAACTATTGACTTAAATTCTGCCAAGTCACTGGTTTTCCTGGCTAGCTCAGGCAACCCATTCCATGCTCTAATAGCACTAGGGAAGAAGGAGTATTTGTACAAATTTGTCCTAGCATATGGGATGAGGAATGTGCCTTTGTCTTTGTGTCTTTCAGAGTATTTTATTAAATTTTGTTTTTGTATTTGAAGATTATGGTTCAGTGTTTTATGTATAATTGCTACTTTACTTTTGAATCTTCTGTCCTGAAGGCTTTCTAAATTTAGTGATTTTACTATATGTGTTATTCTAGTCAAATGTGAATATTCATTTGTTATGAATCTCACTGTTCTATTTTGTGTCTGTTCCAGTTTCTTAATATTTTCTTGAGTTGAGGGGTCCCAAATGGAGGATGCATATTCTATTATTGGCCTAACCAAGGTTAAATAACATTTTAGTTTTATGTTCTTATTTGATTTATAGAAATTTCTTTTAATAAATCCTAATGCTTTGTTTGATTTTTTAAATAGTTTTATCAATATGTGGATTCCATGACAGTTTTTCATTTATTATAACACCTAGGTATTTTGCGTTTTTAGTCTGTGTTACTGGTTTGCCATTAATAAGATAAGTGGAATTAATTTGTTTTAGTTTTTTTGTTACTCTTAACAACTGACATTTTTCTGGGTGGAAAGACATGCTCCAATTTGATTCCCATTTCTGTAATTCATCTAATTATCTTTGTAAAATATCTGTGTCTTGTGTTGTTTTTATTGTTCTATATATTATGCAATCGTCTGCAAATAATCTGACTTTTGTTCCTGAAGTAATGCTATTTGGTAAATCATTTATGTAAATTAAAAATAGTAGTGGACCCAAGACAATACTGGACAACACCTAGAGACAATAGAAACCTGGGCGAGGCTCCAATTGTAGAGTCAGAAGAAGAGGTAAATAACATCACTTAAATGTTCCAAATCATCTGGAATCGATAACATTGTATCTAACACAGTTCCAAGGTACTTAAAGCTTTGTTATCAAAGTCCTATACCGAAATACGAAGAGCTCAGTGCTTCCGAAGAATCAATTTGGACAAAGTTTTAGGACATCGATGGGAGAGCGGCAGCAGCGAACGCATTTCCATCGCCCTATTACTCGTGTTTTCAACGTTTTTCGTCAGCCAATTATTATTCTTTGATATCAAGAAAACTGAATGAGCAATAAGTAAGTACTATAAAGTGTTTTGTTGGTTGTTTTCAACACTCCAGTATATTTGTTGTCTGTTTATGCAAGTTTGGCAGAGTTGGTTAACAAACAAAACAAGTAGGTACATACGTAGGATAGTAACATATTTGTAAATACACACCGCCAGTGGGCCCATGAAACCAAAACTATTCTCAAACCATCAGCACTCCTTGAATTATAGCTATGTAATTCGATAAAGTGAGTCACTTCAACCATGTTATTACAAATATCTGAAATTTCGGTAATACAATAAGCGACTTTTCTTTTTTTCATTAAAAAAACATATATAGAAAACAACCACATGCTACAGTAAAAACCACAGACCTACATATATTATATAGTTCAGTGGTATAGCATTCGTCTTTTTTTTTTGTTTTTAAAATTTGATTTCAGTAGATTCTTATTCAAATCTTGGACTCCTGTCAATGATGGAGCACAATAAGGTTTGGGCCCAAGTCACCTAAGTTTGCCGTGTCTATTTTCAGAGCTTCTTTGTTTTTTTTTTTTTTTTTAAAGTAGCTCTCAACACATAAGTAAATCTAGGCGTATACATTTTCTTGAAAAATAGGGTCACTTGTTAAAAATGATCGGCGATCCCTCATGTAGACAAGTACATTATGATAATTAGATTCTTGACAGTTTTTGTTTGTTTAAACAACTAAGACAACAACAACGTCTGCAGCCACCTGGGAGACTGCCCAGCCACGCCCTCTCGGTGCTTGTATAAATATACTCAATGGGTGTAGCAGATAAGATCAACGTATTTGACATTCTGACTTTTTGTGTATACCTTCAATATTTATCTGAACTCACTCAAACAGATTCTATGCGTGTATTAAGTGAGTTGAATCGGATTTCACATTGATGGTGATATATGACATCCACTTTATAGTTTTATATTGGATGCTGTATTTCTCTATAAGGATATTGAGTAATGATTTTGAGTGTTGATTTTGTTTGTTAAACATTCTCCACCATAATAAGGAGTGGAACAACATTTTGTTTCTTAAAGTTTGTTTCTTGGTTCATGCTTTATGTTCAATCAAAAACATAGTTAATGAAACACGCAAACAAAGAAACCAACAAGCAAAATATAAAATATCTTTAAAAAAGCTTATCTAAGGGGAAGAACTATGTACTTACAACTATATCACTCAAGAATGTAGAAGTTAATCCTCTTTTACGATCTCAAACAAAATAATTAATTTCCATTAATTAATTGACTGATTGGCTAATTTTTAAATTTATTCATGTTTTGTAAGGTACAAAAATATTTGTATAAAGTTTCAACTTAATCATAGAGTGGATGTGGGAGAAATAACGTGTGCAACTATTTAAATGAACAAACCAGGTATTTTAAAACATATGTTTCAATACTGAAGGATTAGTTTCACTTGTTGGTATTTTCACTTGTTGGTATCAAACAAAATAACTAATAACCACTAATTCATAAATTAATTAATTATTATTTTTTTAATTCATGTATTTTCTACGCCAATTGAATAATTTTGCAAAGATTCAACTTCATCCGAGAATGTGTGTGGGAGAAATAACGTGTTCAAATTTTTTACCAGACAGACAGAAAGACAGACAGACAGTGTTGATATAAACTCTGTACAAATGATTTAAAATCTTGACCTACATCTTTATTCATAGTGGCGCTCGCATGTGAAGATCGCTTCAACTGAGGCTTAGAAATATTTGCATCAAACATTTTTTGTCTTCCTTTTCCTGACTTGATTTTTAGCAGCCGCTTCCGAATGGGGAAAAGACGCTATTAGTTTTGTGTGAAATGTCTGTCCGTCTCGTTTAGATCTCGTGAACTAGAAAAGGTAGTGAAAATCCGACATCAAAATATTTTAGTCCATTCAAAGTCCTGATGGAACGGCTACTTTTTTCTTTTCTAAAAGCGAAAAATCTAATTTTTAAAATCACTTATGCAAGCAGTTTTTTTTCATAAAAATACACCACTTTTATAACTATTCACTATTAATAGTAACAAACACGGAAGGCTTTTTAGTAGGGGAGATCAATATTCTTCAAATTTTTAACTTATTTGTCCAAATGGTTTTAAAATTTTTGTTTACAAATATTTTCTTTTACATTTTTATTGCTACTTTTGGTAAGATCTGTCTTACTAGCTACTACATTTACCCAAAAATAATGTTTACTTTTTAAAGAGAAAAAAATCTATTTAATATGCATATAAGTTGGACATAATTTAAAACAATTAAAAAGTAGGATTTCATATTATCGCGTGAACTGCAGTAACCCCATATCTCAATAATACGCGGAAGTAACGGAATTTTTTTTTTTACGAAAATGTTTTTTTCTTTTTATGAGGATTTGAATAAGAGATTGACCCTTTACAAAACAATTATTCATTATAAAACATCAGTTAGGCCAGGTTCACATTTAACTTCACATCTACTTTCACCTATTCTTTGGTCTGCTGGACCGCTGGGGCACCACACAAGATCTGTCAACCTTCTTTCTCCATTCTTCTCTGTCATTTATCTTTGATAGAGTTTAATTCTGATGTTCTTTCTGAAAACATTGATACCTGCCTTTTTACCTGCCTGGGTGGACCACTTCGGGAGCCGATTTTGAGTTTGTGTTTCTACACAAACTGTCTTTGTAACCCTGTCTTGTTAATAGACTTATGTGTGCAGCTCTACATTCAACATTCTTAGTGAACTCACATTTCTTATTCCGTAGGCTACGAATAATTCGTAAAAGTGCTCCTTCTTTCCTATAACATGGAACGGGTTGCTTGAATCAGCCAGGAAAATCAATCACATCACAGCTTACGTCTCTAACATCCAGGACTAGATTAACAAATGGATACGAGTAGGACGTAATAATCTTTTTTTTTTAGGAAATAATGATAATCTTTAAGTTTGAAGGAATATCTGCAATGTGGCGATGATTATGCCTAGCCTGGAGGGTACAATGTGATTTATTCAAACGTATATCTTTATTATGGTGGAGAAGAACAGGAATAAGTAAAAAACAAAAACAAATAACAAAGTAGGGTGAGAGTGAGAAAAGGGGGTGGGAGAGAAAGATCATATATTTGTAGAATGTCTTTAAATACTTGGTTTTCAACGATTGTTTACTTTCAGTTTTTGATAGGACAAAGTGACTTTCATTCAGGAAGTAAACAAAAACAAACAAACAAAACAACAGAAAAACAAAATTGTATATTTGTATTGTTTCAATATTAACCAATGAAAATGATTCAAAAATTAAAATATTGGAAGTAAGAGACCTTTGAAAATGTCTTCACTAGCTCTAAGGAGCATTGACGACTTTTCTGTACGAAATCAATAAGGTCCAGGACGAGATGTCTTACTGAACTAGAAGATGACCTGACAACCATCGCGCTTATTGCGGTACGAGCGCTATATTTACTTCGAATGTCCTTCACATATAGCATTGGCTAGTGCTGACTCCTTCTTTATTATTTATTCTCATTGGACATACGTAATGACCCGACTCACCATCTTTTTGACATGAACTCTTTTATTAGGAGTAACAAGTAAGAGAAAAAGTCTTTCCAGCTCTCTCCCACAACCGCCCCTTTATCGGCTATACTATGCTATGATAGCCTACTGCAAGAGGGCAGGATTTAAGTATGTGAAGGCCCCGGGAAGGATTTTTGTGCGGGGCCCGACACTTTTTGGAAAGCTTTAACTAAGTTCCACTTATGAATAATAGAGTACTTTTAATCCCATTTTCCAATGTCACAACATGCATATTTTAGTTAGCTGGGGTTCTATGTTGACAAATCATGCATTTTTGTGCTACAAACACCAAACCTGGCACAGATGTTCAGTTTTTTATGCTAAATAAAATGTGATACAGGGCCACAGCAAAATTTTAATCAGTTTCTATTTATAGTAACATTAAAAATGGCCGCTTAAAGAAATTCAAGTAAAGTGACAAACTGATAATTTTTAAGCTGCAAACACCACACCTGGCACACATGTTCAATTTATAATGCAAAACAAAATGTGATACAGAAAATGCACAAGTTTGTTAAATTTTTTATTTTTAGTAACATAAAAATGGCCACAAAGGTAAATTTTGAGAATGATGATAAATTGACCCTACATTTTTGAATCTGGTTCAATTAGTTCAATTAGTGTTAAATGCTTGAACTGGATGTTGTACTGGAAAGTCGGCTCCACAGACACAGCTGCATAAAGCAGTGCATTTTAATCCGGCCTTGTTGCACTTACTACGCTTGGATCTGCATTCTTTTTTACAAGCACATTTCAACAGTTCACGACAAGTCAAAGATGCTTGTGGCAAAACAGTCCAAAAAGGCTGCCATTGTCTGTCCATAAACTGCCAACCCCAGTCACTTGGATCTGGAAGCACTGGTTGTCGTTCATGTGCCTGGCTCCAAATATGGCCTCCTTGGTAAATTGCCCGTTTGCAGTGCTGAAACAAGGCCTCACTCGTTGGAGGAATGTTTTCAATTTGGCGGCCAGTCTTTGTAAACATGTATTTCCTGGCACTATTGACATCATGGCAGTTGCTACCTCTGTCATACAAAAGCGTCACAAAACGCTCCAGAACTGACATGTCATTAGCTGTTAGTTCAAATGGAGCACAACACAGTTTTTGAAATGTGTCTGTAACATGGTCGCATTTGCTCCAGACCTCCCAAGCTGTCTTCTTGCCGATACCATTAAAACAGCTGACGGTGTCACAACCTGTAAAACTGTGAAACAAAGGCAGACATTGGGCTTTGGCAACACCTAAAACTTTGCGTATGTCATGAGCTGCAATGTATCGGAAGTCTTTTCCTGCACCCATGGCAATCCATAACTGCAGGTGAGGGTGGCGAGTCATGGCAGCAACAGAAAGAACCACAACATCTGTGTCGACAGTGCGAATCAGAATCCTGCGGCAATGTTCAGCTGCATGGGCCAGGTGAAGCATCATCCGTGTGTCTGCTTCCTCGTGATTACATGGTGAAAGATTCGTGTGGTCAATGGGTTTATTGGAGATTACATCTGGACCTTGAGTGGTAACAATAAGTTTCTCTGATTGTACTGTAAGAAGATATTGTGCTAGGAATGCAAACAACTGGGTCTTGTTCGCATCCACCCGCAAGAAACTTCCCCACTGCTATGGTAATACGGTTTCTGGCGTCACACGCCTAGTCCTCGTCGCTCTCTTGTGAAAGCTTTTAAGCTGTCACTTCGATAACAGTCCCAAACTACATCTAGACGATGGGAGACATTTTGCAGGGTCTGCATCACATAGGGGATAAACACCTGGTTTGCGTAGTCAGCAAATGTTTTTGCAGATCCTGGCCTCAACATATTGACAACAGCCGCTCCATCAAGGATGGTCATGTCAGTGACTGTTGGCACTGCTGATGAAGTTTGGAGAGGTTGTTATCATGAAGAGTGACTAACTCTGCGCTTTTTTCTAGAAATGGGTTGCCAGTTTCCTGTATCACATCCATTAATCTACACACGGCAGCCTTGAAGTTTTCTTGGAATCCTTTGTCTTGTTCATGATGCTGGTCTGATTCTTTGCTGCGTTTTATTTCAAAAGATAACTCTAGGTCTTGAAGAACTTTGGAGACCTCTGGCCCTCCAATCATCCAGCGTCTCAATGCTGAGGGGTTTTCAGTGAGTCCCACTGCTCCTCCCTCACCTTTGATGATGGCATTGTTTTGCTCATGTGCTTGGTCTAGTGCCATTTTTGAGAAGGGGCGAGATGTCTTTTGCAGAACGAATCGACCTTGCATCAAGTCTTCGTAGCACATTGAACTACCACCCTGCAGTTTCTTCATGTCATGAATGTGCACGGAGAGCCATCTTCCATAATTTTGTTGATCTAGTGCAAAAAACCAAGGCGTTAGGGTTGAAAACTAGCAGCATCTTGGTTTTCATGGCTTACATTATGATTGTCCATGGCTGAATAAAAAGGGGCTGCACAATCTAAAAGAAAGAGAAAAATCAATGTTTAATTTGTTGAATACTGATCCAATACAAAGTTCTTAATAAAATCTTTACCTTATTTAACTAAGTTATTAACTATGTTCAACTACGTTCAGTAACCGAGTTTCTACAAACTGGAACAGTTTGCCTACCAATGTAAAACGAGCACCCTCAATTATAAACATTTTCAAAAATCTCATAGACAGCAATCCAAAATGTATACTGCAGTTTAGATGCTATGACGAATGATAATGAAATAGGAAAATTTAATGCATCCAAACACCTAAAAGGCCTAACAGCCTGCACATCAACAAGCTCCTATTACTACTACTACTACTACTATTAAAATATTATGATTATCACAACCAGTTTGTTGGTTTTTTTAAATGTGATTACTGATCCAATATTATAAATTATCTGCATCCTATATTATATTTTATTATTATCTAAGAAAAATGAATGAAAGCACTTTTGCATCAAATTAAAAGCTACTTACCCAAATCAATGAATCTTTGCCTTTTCTGAGTTTCCTAAGACACTTTTGACTTTCTGTTTGTGTTCGCGTTCGGCTGTCTTGCGATTCAGTTTGTGCCGCACAGTACTCTCGCACTGAAGGCTTTATTTTTATTCTAAAAGTATGCGTACTCGGTAACCAATAAAATAATCAAATAGGACAAATTATTTAGTTAATTTTGGTATAAAAAAAGGAATTTTTTTCTATATGTTTACTGCTTCAAAACAAGGAGTTGCAAATAAATAAATTCCTACGCGTCTGCAAATAGTCCCTACGCGTCTGCAAATAGTCCCTACGCTTTATGATAACATTACGTTAAAAATAACAAAGATTTGGTTTGGCTCTGTTTCTAAATTTAAAATATTATTATTTGTGAACACATTTTAACTCATGTCATGTTTGTAGCATGATGATGCACGATCTATGCTTATTAATGCAACATAGAATGATTTTAAAAAATGTAGAAACAAAACGTAAAGTTTCTGACTGTTGAAATTCGGATAAATATTTGTTTTTTTTTTTATTGGAGGCCCCTTTCTTATATTAAGTTAAATCAATAAGTTTGGATCAGTCATTGTAATAGATCTAGACTAAGAATAATAAATGATTTATAAAACTGTGCAATTAGAAATATTTTTACCAATAGTTCTTGCGCTTGGCTTCTGAACCGGTGTCCCGGATTCGAATCCTGGTGAAGACTGGGATTTTTTAAATTTCAAGATCTTTGTGAGCCTGTGAGTCCACCCTGCTTTAATGTCTACCTGACATTGGCGAAA
The DNA here is from genome assembly GCA_036873155.1 of Biomphalaria sudanica. Taxonomy (NCBI): domain Eukaryota; kingdom Metazoa; phylum Mollusca; class Gastropoda; family Planorbidae; genus Biomphalaria; species Biomphalaria sudanica. Next base: position 38,184 of record JAZGLO010001927.1, read on the forward strand.
ATTAAAGGCGGTTGGTCGTTGTGCTGGCCACATGACACCCTCGTTAACCGTGGGCCACAGAAACAGATTACGTTTACATCATCTGTCCTATAGATATCAAGTTCTGAGAGGGGAACATTAGTATTTACAATTTGTAGTAGATCTAGACCCCAGACTAAAAATAATAAATCTGTGCTATTAGAAATATTTTTTGACCAATTGTTTTTATTTAGATTAATTTCATGCTTTTAACTTTCTCACTAAGATATGATCCTATCACTTGTCTGGACCAGTCAATACACTAGGATCCTATCACTTGTCTGGATCAGTCAATACACTAGGATCCTATCACTTGTCTGGACCAGTCAATACACTAGGATCCTATCACTTGTCTGGATCAGTCAATACACTAGGATCCTATCACTTGTCTGGACCAGTCAATACACTAGGATCCTATCACTTGTCTGGACCAGTCAATACACTAGGATCCTATCACTTGTCTGGATCAGTCAATACACTAGGATCCTATCACTTGTCTGGACCAGTCAATACACTACGATCCTATCACTTGTCTGGATCAGTCAATACACTAGGATCCTATCACTTGTCTGGACCAGTCAATACACTAGGATCCTATCACTTGTCTGGATCAGTCAATACACTAGGATCCTATCACTTGTCTGGATCAGTCAATACACTATGATCCTATCACTTGTCTGGACCAGTCAATACACTAGGATCCTATCACTTGTCTGGACCAGTCAATACACTAGGATCCTATCACTTGTCTGGACCAGTCAATACACTAGGATCCTATCACTTGTCTGGATCAGTCAATACACTAGGATCCTATCACTTGTCTGGACCAGTCAATACACTAGGATCCTATCACTTGTCTGGACCAGTCAATACACTAGGATCCTATCACTTGTCTGGACCAGTCAATACACTAGGATCCTATCACTTGTCTGGACCAGTCAATACACTAGGATCCTATCACTTGTCTGGACCAGTCAATACACTAGGATCCTATCACTTGTCTGGACCAGTCAATACACTAGGATCCTATCACTTGTCTGGACCAGTCAATACACTAGGATCCTATCACTTGTCTGGATCAGTCAATACACTAGGATCCTATCACTTGTCTGGATCAGTCAATACACTAGGATCCTATCACTTGTCTGGACCAGTCAATACACTAGGATCCTATCACTTGTCTGGACCAGTCAATACACTAGGATCCTATCACTTGTCTGGACCAGTCAATACACTAGGATCCTATCACTTGTCTGGACCAGTCAATACACTATGATCCTATCACTTGTCTGGACCAGTCAATACACTAGGATCCTATCACTTGTCTGGATCAGTCAATACACTAGGATCCTATCACTTGTCTGGACCAGTCAATACACTAGGATCCTATCACTTGTCTGGACCAGTCAATACACTATGATCCTATCACTTGTCTGGACCAGTCAATACACTATGATCCTATCACTTGTCTGGACCAGTCAATACACTATGATCCTATCACTTGTCTGGACCAGTCAATACACTATGATCCTATCACTTGTCTGGACCAGTCAATACACTAGGATCCTATCACTTGTCTGGACCAGTCAATACACTAGGATCCTATCACTTGTCTGGACCAGTCAATACACTAGGATCCTATCACTTGTCTGGACCAGTCAATACACTAGGATCCTATCACTTGTCTGGACCAGTCAATACACTAGGATCCTATCACTTGTCTGGATCAGTCAATACACTAGGATCCTATCACTTGTCTGGATCAGTCAATACACTAGGATCCTATCACTTGTCTGGACCAGTCAATACACTAGGATCCTATCACTTGTCTGGACCAGTCAATACACTAGGATCCTATCACTTGTCTGGACCAGTCAATACACTAGGATCCTATCACTTGTCTGGACCAGTCAATACACTATGATCCTATCACTTGTCTGGACCAGTCAATACACTAGGATCCTATCACTTGTCTGGATCAGTCAATACACTAGGATCCTATCACTTGTCTGGACCAGTCAATACACTAGGATCCTATCACTTGTCTGGACCAGTCAATACACTATGATCCTATCACTTGTCTGGACCAGTCAATACACTAGGATCCTATCACTTGTCTGGACCAGTCAATACACTAGGATCCTATCACTTGTCTGGACCAGTCAATACACTATGATCCTATCACTTGTCTGGACCAGTCAATACACTAGGATCCTATCACTTGTCTGGACCAGTCAATACACTAGGATCCTATCACTTGTCTGGACCAGTCAATACACTAGGATCCTATCACTTGTCTGGACCAGTCAATACACTAGGATCCTATCACTTGTCTGGACCAGTCAATACACTATGATCCTATCACTTGTCTGGACCAGTCAATACACTAGGATCCTATCACTTGTCTGGATCAGTCAATACACTAGGATCCTATCACTTGTCTGGACCAGTCAATACACTAGGATCCTATCACTTGTCTGGACCAGTCAATACACTATGATCCTATCACTTGTCTGGACCAGTCAATACACTATGATCCTATCACTTGTCTGGACCAGTCAATACACTATGATCCTATCACTTGTCTGGACCAGTCAATACACTATGATCCTATCACTTGTCTGGACCAGTCAATACACTATGATTCTATCACTTGTCTGGACCAGTCAATACACTATGATCCTATCACTTGTCTGGACCAGTCAATGCCCTATGATCCTATCACTTGTCTGGACCAGTCAATGCCCTATGATCCTATCACTTGTCTGGACCAGTCAATACACTATGATCCTATCACTTGTCTGGACCAGTCAATACACTATGATCCTATCACTTGTCTGGACCAGTCAATACACTATGATCCTATCACTTGTCTGGACCAATCAATACACTATGATCCTATCACTTGTCTGGACCAGTCAATACACTATGATCCTATCACTTGTCTGGACCAGTCAATACACTATGATCCTATCACTTGTCTGGACCAGTTGGTAAGATGGGGGAGGAACAGAAAGGAGTATCTGGGTGGATTTGACCGTCATTGGTTTTTAAAAGAATTTAAAAAAAAAAAAGACGGGAACGACCTGAATTCGAACTTCGTGTCTCTCTCTTCCTCGGGCAGACGAGCAAACATCTCTGCTAGTGATGTACTTAGGACTGGTACTTATGACTGGTACTTATGACTGGAAAAGATCGTATAGTTATGTATTGTTTGTTTCAATTTAGAGCGGCAACCTATAAAGGGGAATAATCCAGCTTATACCACCATTCATTCAAGTACAATTTCTTTCTCTTGTTTGAGATGCCAAACAAAATAATTAATTACTAATAGTTATTAACTAATTGGTTAATTTTAATTCTTTGTGTTGTCAGGTAAAAGAAATAATTGTGCAGAATTTTAGCTTGACCCGAGATTGGAATTCGGAGAAATAAGGTGTACACTCTTTTTATCAGAGACAGACAGTCAGAGTGAGTTGATATAAGCTTTGTAAAGACTAAATCATTGGGTCATTATTTTCGTAATGAGTTAGTAGTGAGTTAAAGGGTAACAAAAGATTTGATTTTTAGGTTCTATTAGGAAATTAATCAAACGTCATTGTTTGTATTATACCTTACCACTTTACAAGACAGTGTATTTAATGTAAGCATATAACAATATGTCAATTTTGTTATATTTTTATTAGATAAATTTAAAGTCATTCCAATGTCTTATACGTTCGTTTAGGATTTTAATCCGAAATGTGTCATTTTTATGTTGCTGTCACCAGGTTCAAGAACTTTGTCAATAAGCAAAACTCTGTGATTCTGATAAGACGAAAAGATGACGTCATCTTGGACCATTGTCATCGCGTTGATCTCTTTTTGTGCTATTTCAGCTTTTGGTAGGTATGGGTTTAGATCCCTAGAGTTCTCTATAAGTTGATCAGTTTGTTACACTGTCCATTATGCACCTGCATTGTAGCGTCCCGCCAAGCATTCTTTAAAATTTCACTGTCTCATCAGGTGTATATAAAATAGCAACAACAGACAGCTACCTTTGGTATTCCTATCTGATATGTTCAAATATTAACACTGGCATGCGACTCAAAAAGCTGCTTTGGTCCCTCTATATTTTCTTTGCCTAGAATTTATTTGATCATTTTGTTCCATGTGTGCTCGAAATCAGCGATATAGGTACCTAGCATTATGTCTGTGTGTGTGCGTTTGTGTGTGCTCACACATTTTATTAGAAGAACTTAGGTAACAAAGTATTGCATCGATTTTACCATCTTTACACATTGAACGAGAACATGAGAGGACATCCTTACATACTTAAGTTAATTTTATTGGTCCAAACTATTGGAAATTCAGTTTGACTACAATTGTCCACCTCAGGATTTGTGATTATAACATACTTATGTACTTACACACTTTACAACTTTAAAAGATAATTGTTTTGTTAGAGTGTTTTATTTTCCAACATGCTATAGGCCTATATATTAAAAATGTAAAAGTCAATTGGTCCTTTAACGCCTGAAAACTGCCTTGCTTATCACACTGTTTCACACATCGTTAAACTTAGTCAGACTTTTTGAATTATTTTTACATTATGGATTCAAGAATTTCACTATTAGCAAAACAATAATGAAACACATTCAGAATTATACACAATGAAATCTTCTGAATTCAATTTTTGTTTACATATAAGAATGTAAACCCATACAAACATATCTATGATATAAAGTCAAGGACTCAGACTCTCGTGAAGTCTGCTTTGTGAGCCTCCAACTGTTGGGATTCTTGAACATGTTTTTTCTTTTCATCTCTTATTCTCTTTCTTTCAGAATTGAAAAAGATTAGTGATAACTTTATACCACTTTACTATGGACCATACCAGAGTCCGCCTGTAGGGGGATATCAGCATTACAGTCAACCTTCCAACCCTCAGCCTTCCAACCAACAGCCGTACAACCAACAGCCGTTCAACCAGCAACAAGCAAACCAGCAGCCGTACAACCAGCAACAAGCAAACCAGCAGCCGTACAACCAGCAACAAGCAAACCAACAGCCGTTCAACCAGCAACAAGCAAACCAGCAGCCGTACATCCAGCAGCCGTACAGTCAGCCGTATGTTCCGCCCTACAGCCCACTGCCTTTTGCAACATACGTCGAGCTTCCAGACAATTATTACTATTACATGGGCTGATGACGGTGGTGCATAACTCCTTGGCCACAGACTAACGTATATAAAGACATTTTTGGAGTCAGCACAGTTTAGCATATATAATAAATGTATTTCTTTTATTATAGACTTCATGTTATACCTGGGATGTTATGTAATATTATGTTATACCTTGGAAGTTATGTATTACCTCAGATTTTACGATATACCTGACATTTTATGATATACCTGGGATGCCGTGATGTACCTGGGATGTTATACCTGGATGATATGTTATATGTGGTATATTATTTATTGTCATTCAATAGTTTGTAAGGGTAAATTTTTGTGTTTGAGTTATTAATTGCTAACATTTTAACAGAGTTTTAGTTTGACAAAATATTTAAGATAATTTAAAATTATAAAAGTTTGTAGGCATACATTCATATAAACAAAAAAAAGCTTCTGTGAATCTTTAGATCGCAACACATTTTTTTTTAACGTTCACTAACTTATCAATTTGAAATATTGAGACCCAGTGAACCGGTTATAACAATGCATGACACATCCTAATCTTATATAGTTTGATTAACTTTCTGCTAATAGCAAGTGACTTTCTTTTCTGAAGTTTCTCAAGTTTTTGTCCAATGGTTCTCTAACTATTGAATTCTTTTCTGTTTCATTAAATACTCAATCTTATTGAAAACAGAAACGTATTGACCAAAAGGTCTTGATTTTGTATCCTGTTCAAGGTTTCAATTCTGAATTTTCTTTGGTGTAATAACCCCCTAGCGTTTGATATGAAAAAAAAACACTCCAATGGGACTTGGCGCTGCATGTGACGCAAGTTCTATGTACTAAGTAAGTCTCACACGAGTTCTTCCACTCGATTATTAGATAACTTTATATTTACCCCTAGATCTATGTTTTGAAGGTAAAACAAAAGAGTGTGACCCAGTTTCTATTTGGTTTAGATAAAGACATAGTCAAGCCATCTGTTTATTTCCCCAATTAAATACTCGTTCCATTATTTTTTGGGCCATGCTATTATTAGTACTTATCAGTAATTTACATATGAACTAGCATAGATTTTTTTAAAACGAAACTGCAGATTGAAGCAAAGATATTGACAAATCAAATATGATTACGCTGATTTTCATACTCAAGGCACTTAAAAGAGATTTTGAGACCGCCAAAAGTGTATCCAAAGTGATTAGTGCGCTCTGGTCTAATCTCCTTTGAGCACCTGTCGAATATATTTCTGTTCTAGCTTTAGGCAACGAAAACATCATCGTGATACAGATTGAATGAAAAAATCTGGAATCTAAAGTTAACGTCTACAGTCTACACTATCTAATTATTTTTTTTCTTATTTCTCAAGTCTTTTATGTTGGTTAGTGAAGTCTTTAGGTCTGTCTCTTTATCGTCAGTGCATTTCTGTCAATTATGTGTTCAGGAAATAAATTTAAACACTAACATAGCATGTACAAAAGATTGACTTGATTCTTTTTGTTCTTCAGCTAAAATGAGGCTATACAACTTGGACTTCCGTTTAATAGCGCTACTGACTAAGTTTTGGCTTTTATAAGAGTATTGCAATGCAAATTTTAAACTTATGTTAGAGGCAAGAGTGGCGAGTGCCATGAAAAATAAAACCCTTGCCATAAGGACAAGGGTGCACTCAAGCAGACTAAAAGAAGCGCGCCCTGTAATGGATAGGTTCAACCCACTAAAAAGTGACCAGTATTGACATATTACAGCAGCCACCAGTATTGACACATTGACAGAAGCCACCAGCATGTTTCTATGTCTAACAAAATACTAGGATAACTTGGAACTTTTGTTGTTTTGCGATAGTAGGGGAAATAATTTATAAAACTTATTGTGAATAAAATGTCACTATTACTTCCCTTGGTTTAGGAAAATAATCAAGAACATTTCTTATCTACACCGAAACCGTTGACAAATACCATCTTTCAAAGCAAACACCCGCGCAGACACACACATACAAATATTACACGCTTTTGTGACTCGTTAGGGAAGTGACCATCATTACATTGTCAAAATGCCGACAAAGCATGAGCCATGAGTTTGAATTCAGGTCGTCCTCCCCCCCCCCCCTTTTTTTTTGGTAAATACTTTAAAAAAACAGTTATGGTAACGTCCACCCAGAGATCCTTTTATTGCTCTTCCCCAACCCCCATTTTTCAACTGGTCCAGACAAGTGAAAGGATCATAGCGTAGTGAGAAAGCTAAATACATAAAATAGCGCTAAACAAAAACAATTGGTCAAATATTATTAATCGCTCAGATTTAATGTTGATCTAGATTTAGTACAAATTTGATTACATGACGTTAATGTCAGAAGCTGTGGACTAGTTGTTAGAGACATTTAGAGCCTCATGCCATTAAGAAGCATTTTATAGGTATTGGATTGCTTATATACATTACCACTTCCGGCAATGACAACCTTGCGAATCCATATAAATTTATACAGGGGCGGACTGGCTATATGAGCAAACGGGCATATACCCCGGCACCTAATGGGTCGGTCTAGTCGCGACCAAAAAAAAATATTTTCAATGCCGATTTCTCTAAAAAGTGACAGCAGCAAGAAACAGATGCCCGAACACATTTTCTTTTTTACACAATTAATTTTTTTTTTAATTCAACAAGAATATAAAAAACTTGACACTACACACTGCACTTATTATTATGTACACAACGTAAGACCGTACTTTTTTCTATGTGTGAGCATGGTTGGCATGGACGTTTGATGGCACTCCCATTTGTTTTTGCCCCTTTCCTCTCCTGTCTTTTGATAGTTCCATTGACAATGTTAATGAAAAAGAGGGATGAGAGAGGTTAAGTTTGAGAACATTGATATAACGCAGGGAAAAAATAGGGGCGACAATTAGCTCTTTAACAATACTTATTAGAAATTAACACACAGCAACGAAATTGTAAACCAGCTCAATATTCTTTCTTTTTGTTTATAGTTTAATAACATAGATCTTAAAAAAAATACACTTTAGGCTAAACAAAAAAAGAATATTTTATGTTTAAAAAAAAACAATCTAGATCTAAATCCAAAATTTTTCATATATGTTTTAAATTTAGCTATCTAATATATAACCGACTACTCCCCGGATAGAAATCAAAACCGTTTGACCAATCTTGATAAAACTTAGCATAAATGTTCCTTTGATCATGGCTGAGACCGTAGGAGATATATATAATGTCCCCAACAACCGGAAGGTCCTAAAAATAAAAAAAAAAACACCTAAATTTATCTCTATTAAAGAACGAAACTTTTTAACATATCGTGTAAGCCCGTCTTCAGGGTATTTCAAATTAGATATCAATATGTCGGATAAACATGTAAACCCACTTTCACACTCTTTCATTTTCGAGGCAAAATATATTTTAATTTTTTTTTAAGGGAACAATCGCCAAGTTTGACGTTAGACCTAAATTTAATCCAGCAGATCAGTAATACCCAAACTAAGGCACGCAGGCCGCGGGTCATATCCAGCTAGTTGTAGATAAATGGCTAACTAATACTTAGTATGAAGTTATTAATGACGAAATTCTTATAATAATGATCTGGTTTCATATAGCGCTGTCGAATCCGATATTTATTTAAAGGAGATTTATAATTATATTTAAAAAAAAGGCAAGATTTAAGGTTGGCCAGGCGGGGCTACAGCCCCGGAAACTACACAAGAAAGGGGTCTCCACAAAAGAGTAATATAAATAGGAATTTTAATATGTCAGAAACTTTAAGTATTTTTTCCTCATTTTTTAACATTTTAAATCTTACGACGACAGCACTGTTGTGATAAAGAAGTGACCCTTGTGGCATGCTCGTAATATATGAATGCAGCTCCTGTGTTATGGCAGTGCGACTTACTTGCTTATCCTCCACTAACTCAAAATTATATACTTTTTAAAACTAAAATATGCATATTAAATTTCAAACAAAATGGAAAGGGAGATCAAATTTAGCATGTTTTTATATATAAGTATTTTTATTCATAAGTAAATTTCTATTAAAGCTTTTGAAAAGTGTAGAGGCCTCCACAAAAATCCTGCCCTGTGGCCTCAACATAGTTAAATCCGGCATTGTAAATAATGGGTCATGATACATTCAAATAAAATTCGCGATTTTTGTGAATTTGCTAGGAAGAAGCAAGAGCGTTTCACATTAAGTAAGTGACATTCTAACCTCTCTGTTTTCACTAATCTTGAAGTGGAATGGGTTTGTCTGAGTCAGCCAGGAAAACCAACGACTTACAGACTTTAAGAGTTTCAAACTCATTAAGTCTGCTAATGTACTATTATTAGTTTTCAGACGGCGTAAAGCACATTACGTAATCCAACGCAAGAATGCATCCAGTTTGTGATGCATTATCCAACTTTAGATATTTTGAAGAGAATTAGGCGTACACAAATAATATGACATGCCCTTTGTGGATATATATTATGGGCATAGCCAGGATTTTTATTTGGGGGTGGGGGTGAGGGTGTGTGTGTGGGGTTTGGGGAGATATATATTCCTTTAGTTAGTGAAAAGTTAATAGACACCCCACCCTTGCCAAGTATTATTTCCGGTATTTAAAACTAAAAAAAAAGCAAATTATGAGGTATCAACAGTGTATTATGCTGCTACTTTTCTATAAAAAATTGCAGGTCAAGAATCAAATCTGTATATTTAATGCACTTTATTAATGTTGCCCAGATTATCGTAACTATATTTTTGCTTTATTTTTTATTGGATGTGGAAAGGAAACAACAAAACCCCCTTTGGCTACGCTCATGAAATTGACTAATTGTAGTTTTGCTTTTTCTTTTGCTGGCAGGATGTGGAGGTTGACTTTAAAATCTCTCTTGGCTATGGAATTTGGTCATTGTAACTTGCTTTCGATTCTTTGTCGAAAAGGGGAATTTTTATTTAACTCAAAACCCCCATTGGTTACGCTCATGGAATTTGGCGACTGTATTTTACTTTAGTTTAATATTGAAAAGGTGGGGTTTTAACCTCAAAACCCTCTGGAGTGAGGTTGTACGGTCAAAACCTTCTGGGTTTTATGTATATATATATATATATATATTTCAAATATGCGTATATTAAAGGTGACCAGATATTTGGGGAGCGAAAGCGGGACACATGTCGATCATGAGACCTAAACAGAAAACGCTTACATTTTTTTGAGTAATATTTCAATAACATAGATGTTATTGCAATATATCACAATGTACACATTTTACACACTATGTAGACCTTCTGCATGGAAACTGCAGCAACAAATTCAGTTGGGATAGTTCTCTGGTTAAAAGAAATGTGATTTCAAAGTAGGATATAATTTAAATAGTCTCTCCACCCAAGGCTTCACAGCTAACTACTTGCTCTGTCTATAGCCCGAATTTCTCTGTATTCTAAAGCGACGAATTCGTTTTTTTGTTTTTCTTTTAAAGTTTTCCAGCGAAGGGTGCCGGGGCCAATTTCACTTGATTGTGAGCATCTGTCCACGCTGTTGAAAACTGGACATCACTAACCTCTTTCTTTACTTTGTTCCTTATACAGGGACCAAACCTTTAATAACTATTGCTTCACATCTGTTTGAAAACTGTTATTATGGAAAACTATACAATAGACAGAAGCAATTTTACTGGCTGCGAATTCATCTATCTATTAAGTATTTAAATGTTGAAGAAGTACCTTAATGGAAGCCTGAAAGATTAACAAAGATTTTAAAACAAAAGCGTGATATTGATCAACTTTAGGATTAGAGCAGGACATTGGTTGTCCCTCCTGGACATTTATGAGGAGCATAATCTCTGATTGTGGTCCTGTCTGGTGCAACTGGTTTCCACTAGGCTTCTCGGCTCTGAGCAGGTCTCTATAACTATCCTCATGACTTTTTAATTTTTTTAAACAAATCTGTTCATCTTGCATACACTTAAGACTTGTTTTCAAAATGGTATATTAGTATAAAAATATCTTGCATATTTAGTCTTATAAAGAAAGTGGATCCCTTTCAGAAAAATAAAACTAGTCCTTGAACATTTTTGTAAGAATGCAACAGAATGGTGAAATGGGATTTTTAATAACGCTTTCAGATTTTTAAATCTAAACATGACAGACAGACAAATGGATGTACAGAATACACTAAACTAAACGGGTTAGCTATAAAAACAACTTGAAACAACAATGTCAAAAAGCTCACAGTGTTTTAATAAATCCTAAAACCCATTTTACATAACTTCACATCTTATTTGGACAAAGACATAAAGACAGTAAGTCTACCGCATACCAGTTGTATTATGTAAGTCTTGTCTGAAGGCCGACATATGAGACGTCCTAGAAGTCGTAATAACTAGGTCAGAATGAAAGGTTGAGGAGTTCAAGGTAATTTACAATTTTGCTACCTGTAAACAAAAGCTATTAGCGGCGGCAGTGTTTCTCACACCATAAGACTTGGGTCCCTTTCATCGAATAACAGGAGTATTTAACATTATTTAAATATTTATATTACAGATCCATTGAGAACCAAAAACCAAGATACATTTTTTACAAATATTGAAAGTGTTGTTTTAAGTGCTACATCATAAATGGTAATTGTGTTCAAAAGTACTTTTACAACTTGGCAAGAGACAGAAGCTTGGTTGAGCGCTAGAGAGAAGTTATGGGTCGACATTTCGACAATCTTCATTTTTGACGAGCCTAAAGCCTGTTTCAGGTTTGCCCTAATGCAAGTTATTTACAACAAGGTAACCTCCCTTTTTTTAGGGTTAAAAGAGTTAATTTGACGTGCGACTTTCTACGGATGTTTCGACGTACAAAGAACCTTAATTAGAAACATCTTGTCTGTGATAATAGTAGCATATCTGTTTGAAACACAGCACAAAGCACTCGTGCAGTATCAATTAAAACATACCGAACTTTATCAAACAAGAAACCACACTGAATTTGTATGGCGGAAACAACGACGTCACGGAGAGTGACGTCATTACGTTCATGAACGAATTTGTACCGCATTATCAGACAAACTCAGGCGGCCCTCGATGGGTCCGAACAGAGAGTTGAAACGCAGGTTTCAGCATGGTTCTGCAATGCAAAAAGACGGCATGTTTCAACATTTTTAGCACAAAAAATCAAGAGTTTTGAACTAAAATCCACCATTTACTACAATGCTCTCTCCGCACAAAATGATAATTTAATCTTTTAAAGCCGGATTGCCTGCAATTACTCACACCAAGTGCATGAGTTCATTGTTGTCGATTGTCTGCATGCTTCTCTGCATGCAAAGAGATGAGAAATCTATGCCAACATATAGAGTCCTGGTGGACGTGCTCTACCAAGCTTGAAAACTCTTTATTGGAAAAACAAAAAGTTGAAAGCAAAAAAATAAAACCTTGGGTGGACATGGTTCTCGAAAACTTTAAATTTGACAGTTAATGTTTCTCTTTGTGAAAAGAATTATTAGCTAATTGACCACAGAGGGAAAACTCTAGTTTGACAGTTATATTTTTTGAAGTACGGTAATCTAATGATTAAATTTGACAATCTTTTTCTTGAACAGGCAAATGTCAGCGGGTATTCCCGGATGTCGTTAACTAAAGAATGAAATAAATTAAAAAGACGTTTAAAAATACTTTGTGCACCATCTTCAAAGTCTGCATCCTCAAGGAGGAGTCCACATTTTTTTGGTTAATATTTTTTACTTGTTTTGGCAGTGGACATAAGTTTATGTTTAAAGATGTGAGCTGGCGCTCCTAGATCTAATTTTGACCTAATCTAATCTAATTTATATTATTTATTTAGGCCAGGGCTACGATGTTTGTAATTTAGTGTCCTTTTTAAGTGCTGAGTATTTTGTAGTTTCCGCTATTTATAACTTTCTGCTAGTTTTAGTCTTTTTCTGTTATTTGTGTTTTACTCGTAGAGGAAAAGTAGTTTTTAAAATAGTTAACTAGCCTTAGAGCTGTGGATGTTCTTTCCTATTTTTTGTCCCTGGTTAGTTCTGCTTATTTTTGTCTTTGGCATTAGCGTTGGATAGGTTGTTATTTTTTAATATCAGTTTATGTGCAGGTATGTAAACGGTATAGAGCCCCCATATGAGTTTAGAATAGAAATAACTTTTTATCTTCCTTTTTGTATTTTTGTAGGATTTAAACTTAAAGATTCTCTTTTTAATGCTGTTTAATTTGGTATATAATGTTGTGTAGTCCGTGTCTTTAGTAATTTGCTAGATTTTATTGTTGTGTACGGCTAGGTACAAATTAGGGAAATCGGTAGTCCAGTTTAGTTTTAGATAATTAGCGTGACGTCATGCTCTCCGATATGTTCGCACTGACCAGTTATAGCTAGCTCCAGAACCACGTTGAGCTCTCTTTTGTCTTGACCAGTGGTCAGTGCTGACAGTGGTGCCTGTATAAAGCTAATTGTGTGTTGTATAATTTCAGCTAGGACCGCCTGTAAGTTGAAAAATGTTTTTATTTTTACTTCCTTTAGTTCGTATTTGTATTAATTGTTTCTAGATCTACATCTATTGCTATAGTCTAGATGCAGACTGATTAGTGTAGTGGCATCACTGGCTAGTTAATTAGCCATGATTACCTCTGATGGAACCGGAAGTTCCGTAGACTTGAGTAGCGTCACCCCCTTTTAGCCATCCTTAATGATCCCCTTATTGTTTTTCTATTGTTTGTCTATTTGTAAATATTTTATTATTTTATGTCTTCTAAAAGTATTTTTATTAATATTATAATATTGTTAGGATAACGGTTCTAACAAGTTGGCATGTGTCCGATTTTAATTTTTAATGTAGAAGATGGCTGCGTCCTACTCAACGATCCATGATGGCGGCTTTGTTAAGCCAAATCGATATTTATGTTTATTATTATCTGGCTCAACATGTGTTGTGGCGTAAGCTTTTAAGTAGGTATCATAATAATAATAATGTATGGCTTTTTATTAGCTAAATGAAGGTAATAGTATTTACCTCATGCATTTAGGTATGTGTATGTGCTAGACTAGGTCTAGTTCATTATTATTTTGTTATATTAGGAATAATTATGTCTTATGTTTTATGTATTTGTAATTGCAGGCTATAATTCCTGCCTAACTGTCTGCCGCAGTTATTACTGCCTAACTGCCTGCCGCAGTTATTACTGTTACCCTATAGCTGTTGCCTTATAGCTGTTGCCCCATAGCTGCCGTACTAATTATTGCTGCTGCAAGTAGCTTACTGTTGTAGTTTGGCCAAATTGCTGCTTTATTTGTTAGGTTCAGTTAAGTAGGGTTGATCAATCGTTTAGTAGTGTGTATATTTAGTTTTATTACTGTTGTTTTGGTGTCATGTAAATAAAGTATATATATAAGTTCCTTTTATAATTTCACGTTGTTATTTTATTTTTAGTTAGCTAGTTTAGTTTAGTTTAGTTTGATTGTGCTGTCTGGTTGCTTAGGCGACTCTAGCCCCTTGGTCGCAGACCGAGGTGCACAGATTAGGCCCACCAAGTAGAGCTACCACCTGCCTACTGTTATAAATGAATAAATGTTGAGCAGCAGATAACAAAAAGGCCTCACTCAGTAGCGCCACCCTGACCTGCTCACAAAGATACAAAATAATTACTTCCCTTTCTTAATATAGCCTTCTTTACTTTTATATATTGTTTTAAAAGTGGCGTATTCTCATAAAAACTGCTTGCATAATTCAGAATTCAGAAGAAAAAAAAGTTTAAGAACTACAAAATGTAGCAAAATTTGATAGTGAAACAAACAAATTCTAAAGGTTTGCAAAACCAAAGAAGTAGCTATTTTAAGTATTCTTTTTTTTTAATTGGTTGGCTATTTTTTCTAATTTGTTTGCCGAATAAAATGCCTCCACCCCCACACCGCAAATGTTACAACCATAAGACAGTGGGCAGGCTTTAGTTCTGTCACTGACAACGCCACACTTTCTGGATATAATCAAGGCCATCACGTGACTTGGGTTACATTACAATACTCATATATAAGTCGAGTTTACTATTGTCTACAGATACCGAGACCCCGCACACAAGAGTAAGCACAAGAGTGAGTTTTACATTAAGTTTTATATTAGGTTTTACATTAAGTTTTACATTAAGAAATTGATACTGATAAATTTTTATTATTATTGGAAGGGTGAATCGAGTTTATATGTGATACAGCAAGGCCGACTTGTCTGTCGAAGTGTCATTATCTACAATCTCTCTCTTTTTCTCTCTCTATTTCACTCTCCCTCTCTCTATTTCACTCTCCCTCTCTCTCTATTTCACTCTCTCTGTCTCTATTTCACTCTCCCTCTCTCTATTTCACTCTCCCTCTCTCTATTTCACTCTCCCTCTATCTATTTCACTTTCCCTCTCTCTCTATTTCACTCTCCCTCTCTCTATTTCACTCTCCCTCTCTCTATTTCACTCTTCCCTATTTCACTCTCCCTCTCTCTATTTCACTCTCCCTCTCTCTATTTCACTCTTCCCTATTTCACTCTCCCTCTCTCTATTTCACTCTTCCTCTCTCTATTTCACTCTCCCTCTCTCTATTTCACTCTCCCTCTCTCTCTATTTCACTCTCCCTCTCTCTCTATTTCACTCTCCCTCTCTCTGTTTCACTCTCCCTCTCTCTCTATTTCACTCTCCCTCTCTCTATTTCACTCTCCCTCTCTCTCTATTTCACTCTCCCTCTCTCTATTTCACTCTCCCCTATTTTACTCTCCCTCTCTCTATTTCACTCTCCCCTATTTTACTCTCCCTCTCTCTATTTCACTCTCAATCTTTACCGCCTTTGGGAACGTAGAACAATGTCCCTGATGCTCTCTATATATGTCCAAGACTTGCCGAATTCCGATTGGTCAGGTCCGGGTCGTATTCTTGACTTGAATGAACATTTACGAGATTTATTTGCAGCCGCAGTGTTTTAAATCCAGGACTTTTAAAACGGAGGATTTGAGTTGTTCAGAGTTTAATGAAGATGTTGATGATAATCTCTATCTATCTAATCCCAAGAGAACACAATTTATATATCTATCTAATCACAAGAGAACACAATTTATATATCTATCTAATCACAAGAGAACACAATTTATATATCTATCTAATCACAAGAGAACACAATTTATATATCTATCTAATCACAAGAGAACACAATTTATATATCTATCTAATCACAAGAGAACACAATTTATATATCTATCTAATCATGTTTAAGGTTGAAAGTGGTCACAATACAGCGTATCGAATTATTACAAGTTTTAGTACGTGAATTTAAAAATTACAATATTTCATTTTGCTATGAAAATGTATTTGCGAAAGAATTTGAATTCATTGATGATTGTATTTAGGTTCAAGCAGCTCCAGCAAGAGGTCAAAGCTACAGACATTTACAGACCGTTAGCACAAGTCAGACCAGAGAATAGTTCCAATGGCAAGCTCACTGCAGTCTCTACTTGTATTGATGCTCTGCTGTTTATTTATCATCTCAGCCTATGGTAAGTACAACATACGATAACAAATATAACAAGTGAGAGCAGGGTTTTTCAAAGTGGAGATGCCTAGCCATACTTCCTATGAGGTAGCCGCAATTGGGAAACCACTGGGGATTAGAGAAATAACATTTCCTTAATGCTGAACAACATTTGATAATTACAAAGAAATCCTGCAGTTATGCAAGAGACTCAAAGAGAATGTCTGTAACATATTAAAAAAAAAAAAGAAGTGGATCTGAGAAATAAATTTTAGAGAAGCGATGCTTTTAGCCATGTTGTACTTAATTTATCAATGCCATTTACTCTCACTTAAACTAGTTCATATCTATAAAGTTATTCATATCAGTATTAAAACTGCATTTTAAACAATTATCAACATACATCAGTATGAACAGACTAGGTGTAAAGTTAGGTGAGAGTGGGAGGTCTGAAAGGGTGGCAGAAACCCTTTGGCTACCTGTTAAGGGTCTCGAGTTCGAATCCAGACTAGATCTAAGTTGTGTTCATCTCAGCGCATAAAGGCATCACGGACACCTCCATAGACAGATCCACTAAAGCGAAATGACCACATTCAGCATGCTATATCATGACAGATCCACTAAAGCGAAATGACCACATTCAGCATGCTATATCATGACAGATCCACTAAAGCGAAATGACCACATTCAGCATGCTATATCATGACAGATCCACTAAAGCGAAATGACCACATTCAGCATGCTATATCATGACAGATCCACTAAAGCGAAATGACCACATTCAGCATGCTATATCATGACAGATCCACTAAAGCGAAATGACCACATTCAGCATGCTATATCATGACAGATCCACTAAAGCGAAATGACCACATTCAGCATGCTATATCATGACAGATCCACTAAAGCGAAATGACCACATTCAGCATGCTATATCATGACAGATCCACTAAAGCGAAATGACCACATTCAGCATGCTATATCATGACAGATCCACTAAAGCGAAATGACCACATTCAGCATGCTATATCACGACAGATCCACTAAAGCGAAATGACCACATTCAGCATGCTATATCACGACAGATCCACTAAAGCGAAATGACCACATTCAGCATGCTATATCACGACAGACCCACTAAAGCGAAATGACCACATTCAGCATGCTATATCACGACAGATCCACTAAAGCGAAATGACCACATTCAGCATGCTATATCACGACAGATCCACTAAAGCGAAATGACCACATTCAGCATGATATATCATGACAGATGCACTAAAGCAAAATGACCACATTCAGCATGCTATATCATGACAGATCCACTAAAGCGAAATGACCACATTCAGCATGCTATATCACGACAGATCCACTAAAGCGAAATGAACCACATTCAGCATGCTATATCACGACAGATCCACTAAAGCGAAATGACCACATTCAGCATGCTATATCATGACAGATCCACTAAAGCGAAATAACCACATTCAGCATGCTATATCACGACAGATCCACTAAAGCGAAATGACCACATTCAGCATGCTATATCACGACAGATCCACTAAAGCGAAATGACCACATTCAGCATGCTATATCACGACAGATCCACTAAAGCGAAATGACCACATTCAGCATGCTATATCACGACAGATCCACTAAAGCGAAATGACCACATTCAGCATGCTATATCACGACAGATCCACTAAAGCGAAATGACCACATTCAGCATGCTATATCATGACAGATCCACTAAAGCGAAATGACCACATTCAGCATGCTATATCATGACAGATCCACTTTAAATAGTAATTTTACTTTTAATTAGATTATGGTCGGAAATATGTTTTTCTTATGTGAAATATAACCCCCCCCCCTCTAAGGAACTTGGACAGCTGATCTCAAAAACGGCTCTAACGATTTTCCAAGAAGTTTAACAGTTGACGTATATCGCTGAGAAAAGAATTACTTGCTCGCTGGCTGCATGGGGAAAAACTCTGATTTGACAGTTATAATTTTTTTTGAAGTAAAAAATAAATAAATGTAACTTTGGCTAGAGACTAAATCTAGGTCTAGATCCAACTTCGGTTTTGAAATGACTATCGCGTTCGGGAATTTCCGAATGTAAGGCTTCATTGACTCATTAATTATCATAAATAATCAGGAAAATTTTGCACATCGTCTTCTAAGTCTAGATTTAAAGGCCTATCATTGGAATTATTATTTAAAAAATTCGTAGTCAGCCGTTGTGTACCGAAAGTACGCGATACAAATAAATTTAAAGTTGCTTAAATTTCTTTGAGCTCTATTCTCTCGTATATTTATGTTTACGTAAATCCAATATAGATTACATTGATGTACAAGTAGATCTAGACTAGATCTAAAAAGTTCAAAGTCAGAACTTTAGGTCTAGTGTTAGTTCTAGATGTTGATACCATAAAATTAATCACCTAGTCCGATGGCCTAATCTGAAAAATTGTACATTCAAGTTGACGGTGTCACAGTTTTGATACTAGAATTGAATAAAATATTTTTTAAAATTATTTTTAAAATTATTTTTTTGATATATTAAAGCTTTAATAATGAATGTGTTACCTTTTAACAAAAAATATAAAAACATGTTTTTCTTGATAACTTGGTTAATTTTGTTATAGTCATCTCATGCGTATGGAACAGAACAGACTCATCAAAACCATTCACACTGACACAATTATGATTAATTTAATAGTTATAGTAGCTGTTATTAAAAATAAGCAACAGTGGATATTAAACTGACAACTTTTTTCACTTTCTTCATTTTCCCAGAGTACAAAAAGAATGGTAAGGAATACCGGGAATACGACTACGGCGGCTATCCCTTAATGCCTATGTTCGTCCCATTTCCTATGCCCTTCTTCGGCAATGGTTACAACAGAGAGTATAACGAGTACCCTTACGGCTGGTAACGAGTTCAGAGGTGATCACTCTTCTATGTAGTTTGTCACCCTGTAACAGTCCAGAATGTTGAGTTACTTTCCATGCATTATGTCATCCAGCAGTGTTACAAACTGCTATGAATTGTTCTAAGGTAGACAATCAAAAATTATTGAGCAGGAAAGTGTTTATGTCATAAAGCGATGGCCAGTTGAATTGAAATATTTATTCAATTTAGTTATACGTTAAATTAAAATCTTATTTAAAAATCGTTTGTTTGCATACTAAAGTCACTGGATACCATTAGGTTCTTGAGTACATTCACAGGAACTAACCCAGAAGAGACAAAAAATGGCTGTTATAACTTGGTCAAAACATTTGATGGCTTTCTCAAATGATACTTTTTTTTTTTTTGAGTCTTAATATCAAGCCAGTAAGATAGATTCAAAATTAAACATCTTATTTGTTAAAGTAAGTAGACCACGCCCTAAAAATATATTTTTTCTTTATCTTTCTGTTAGTGTACAGTGCCAGTGCTCACATACTTTAAAGATTCTTTTATATTTGTTTGTACATTTGTTGTTTTGCATTTTATGTTGTCAATACGCCGCTGTAGCAGTCTGCATTATTTCCATTTCACCCTTTGCATTTTCTAGCACTCCACAGTTCTTATTGGTTTTCATAATGGTCACCAAAATTACTGTTATTGTTACCGATGCTAGTATCATCTCTAGTGTATCACATTCGATATATCTTGTAGAATTGTATTCTAGAATCGGAACAAGAAATATAATCACAAACATAGTGTCAAAGCCTAAATATAAGCTCAATCTTTTTAAATAGTTGCTATTTTGTATTCTTTCTAGAATTCTTTACCTTTTGGATTATGTAAAATTTTGTTGAAATATGTTCATTGTACACAATTTGTTGAAACAATGTTATATATATATATATTTATGTTGAAAAAAGACACTGAATAAAGTTACTAAATGAAATATTATGGTTTTGTATTGTTGTTTTTTTTTTGTTAAAAGCATGCTACTGTGATTCTACACACAGAATGCCAAAAGCAATGTTCTCTTCATTTTATAAAATAATCCGTGACCCAAAGGTTAAGTTGTGACTTATTAGAAACAAAACAGGACTGGTTCGGTATTAATTAGACAAACAGGTCAACTTAGTTTTCGTGTACAGTGTGGCAGTGCACTTTCTCTTGTAAACCAGACAAAGCAATTAAACAAATGAACGGCTTACGTGTTTCGGAGTCTGACACAGTGCGCTGTAAAAGTATGTTGACTAATGTCTTGGACTTATTCAGATATCTGCAGGGCGTAGTGCAAATACCTGAGTACGATGTCATAGTGACATAAGTAGCTTAGACACAGAGGTTAGGTTATAGCTTAGACACAGAGCTTACGTACAGAGCTTAGACAGAGAGGTTAGGTATAGAGCGTCTATTTATTGGGAGGAATCTCGAATGCAAAGTTATCCTTGAAGTTGCACTCTTTATTGCATTTATGGGACTATTTATACAAGAAATGAACACACTCAACTGCTTTTTGTTAATCAATAAATATATTACGTTTAATAAAATATTCAATAGTTAATGATAAATAAACATTGAAACATTTTTTTTGTGGGAGGCGTTTCTGGAGTATTCAGTAACTAGTTTTCAGCAAGGTTTACTTCTGATGTATATTTGACCTACGTCAGGATATAACTCTCTGAGAAGACGGGCTAATATTCTATTGAAGAAGTAAACATTGTGCATAACAAAAGGTGAGTCTAGCAACTCAAGTATTAGGAAATACAATGTATGGATGTCTCTTCAAATGTAACACGTGACTTAATGTGATGATATAAAACAAACAAGTACATTAGAACTAACTCTATGATAGGAAGAAACTTCATGTTTTAAGCAAGTTACATTCTGTTTATATCCACCAACAATCTGCTGCTTGATCATATGGTATGCATTCTGGACTGTCATCTCGATGGTCTGAGGTTTGAACCATGCCCGCTGCCATTCCCCCCCCCCCCGTGCCGTTTGCAGGGGTTCGGGCTAGGATGTAATCATCTTCATTTCCAAAGAAACACCGGAAGCATATAAAAAAACACACAACTACTCAATGAAAATATTGGTTTGATAACATTTAAAATGGATATTAAGGAGTGTATGTGCTTGTTTTTAGGTAACCATGAAGAAAGAAGGGCAGATGATTTTGGTTGTATAGACTAAAGAGTTTTGTGATGAAATCACGAGATGGCCTGTCATAATTCATGTTAATAAAAGCCACGGGTTTGATAGTTTAAGGGAGACTAACCAGAGACGTGAAACAGTAGTGAAGTGTATTTCTAGTGAATTAGATTTTGTTTTAATTATCAATCCATTTGTGTTACCAATAGTGTCGTTTCAAGCTGAATCTATCTATCTATATTTTTATAAATAAACCCGTTTTATTCAAGTTCGTTTAATTGAAAGCTTTTTCAAAGTTTATTTCATAAAGAATTTAATACACCGGTTACATCGGTTTAGCTGCACAGTGTCATGTATATTAAAAAAACAACAACCTAGCAACAAGTTGAGAGAAAGCAGACATAGGGAGAGAGGGGGGGGAAGCACACATTAACGGTTCGGACATCTCATTGGAGTGGACTAATATCTTTTTGACGCTCCTTCGTGCCTTATTTACTAGCATATCGGCCACACTCCCTCTCTCCCTCTCTATTAGTGCATTGAGATGAAATAGAGAGTAAGTGAAGTTTAGCTTACTGTAATTTGTAATCAACTTGACATAAAACGATCAGTTGAAACATTTTTATTTTAACTTCATATTAAATACTTTATTTCAAGGCTTCTAAAAGTCTACAGCAGGCATCACAACCCATGAGTCTATTCCATCAATAAGAAAAAAAAACTTTAAGCTGTAAAACTCTTTGTGTTATTTCCCCTTGATTTAAAAAAGACTCGAAAAAAAAAGCATTAAAAAGATGTGCAGTTTATCTTGAAGATTTCACGAGATTTCAAGAGCTTACAATTCTTAGCTCTTAAACACGCTATAGATTTATCCACGTAGCTCTAGGAACCTGGATAACTTATCGGAAAACAAAATAACAACAGACACACTTACACACACAAATACTTGCCTCTATTTTTATCTAAAAAATAAAATGAACCAATCAAAGATCACGCCTTTGATAGAAGAACACGTTTGAAATTCTCCTTTTTCTTTTTATCCAATTCCCAATGTCCACATGTTACAGGGGCGTATTTCAACTTAAATCGGGGATGGGGATCGCTTCAATATCAAATAAAAATGCTAAGAAAAGGTTTTGCCAACATTGTCAAGATTTCCGTCCATTTTTGCATGCCTGGCCAGGGACGTCTTAAAGGGACGGAACTTTCTCGAATTACTCACGGCTATGCCAGCGACATAAAATTGCTCACTCGAAAAAAAATGCATTGAAATAAAGTGATGTCCTGGACACAAACATTGGGCTAAAGGAAACAGGTTCAGTAGAAGTGACAAAATATTCCTCTTACTTCTATGTACTTATTGTGAATCAAAATGTAGGGAGATTTACATACTGAAAGTTATTCCCAGTAATCTGTTCTTTGTTTACACATTTCATTTTGTTATTTGATTCTACGGTACTGCAATACAATTGTTACGTGGTTTTAAAAATGTATAGTTATCAACACGTCTGTATTCTGTACACCGGATACACCAATATCCTTGCTATTTATGGATCTACCTCCATTTTATGAACATCTCAAATTTAACCCAAAAAATATCTAGACACAAAACAGAACTTGTTGAGAAACAAAAGCAAACCACGGTTTTATAGCAATATATACGTTTTATATAAGATATTATCTGCTTCTTTACACTAGATATTCCTGACATGTTTAATTTTAAAAAGCTTATTGATTCTAAAGCTTATAGCCTTTTTATAAAGCTTGCATCAACTCATTCTGTCTGTCCGTCTGTCTGTCTGTCCGTCTGTCTGTCCGTCTGTCTGTCCGTCTGTCTGTCTGTCTATTAAAAGTTTGAACACGTAATTTCTTCCTCATCCATTCTTGGATGAAGTTGAAACTTTGCACGCGTTTTCATTGGTGAAGACAATACATGAATCAATTGAACAAAAATAATTTCTCAATTAGTTACTGGTAATTAATCATTCTGTTTGATACCGACAAGGGAAATTAATTCTTCAGTATTTAGATCTACGGCTAAATATGTAGGGTTTTGTAATTGTTTACGTTATCTCTCCCACGCCCATTCTCGGACAAGTTTAAACTTTAAACAATTATTGAAATGAAGCATGAAACAATTTAAAAAGTTAACCAAATAGTCAAATAATTATTGGTAATTAATTATTTTCTTTGATAAAAGAAAAGACTTTTACATTATTAAAATATATAGTTGTTAAATGTGGGGTTCTTCCCCTTAGATAAGCTTTTTTTTTTAAATTAATTTATATTTCGCCTTTTTAAAAAATTGTTTTATTTGCAAAGCACTGTTGACTTTAATTTTATTGTCCATTTAGATTTATATCTTCGTATTTGATTTCACTCGTTGTTAGGGTGTTTCTGTTTTATGAAGAAAGATGCATTCTGTCTCGGTGCCATCACAATGACAGTCCGAAAAGCATTCGACACTTCTAGGCCACCATCAGAAAATAGAAACTTTAACCTTAACCTAAACGATTCGAAAACTTTTATGTTCCAATTTTTTTTCTTTAAATATTTCATGTATAAATCTTCCGAATAGTATGTTCTCCCCTCCCCCAAGAAATTATCTCCTATTATAAACCAGCACTATTATTGTCTTTTTAATTTGATACTTTACAAGAAATAGTAAAATATAAATATGATGGCTCCATTTTCTACCCACATCTTCTAAAATTTAATTTTGACGATGATCAGACTTGAATGTACAACTAGATTAGTCCAAAGATTAAGTTTACTATTGGAAGGATTCCAGTCGCCGCAGGCACACGTTTTATCTGGGAATTTGTATGTATCGCTTGTTCCCCCTTTTATGTAAGTTCATTTAATCAAGATATGCAGGCAAGCGAATGTGCTCATGGCTGCCTGGTCATGCGGTTTGCACGCTGGACTGTCGTTCGAATTTATCGACGGTTGAGGGTTCAAATCCTGCCTGCTCCCATCCCCCGTCGTCCTGCGGGAGGTTTGGACTAGGAAGTAAACTATCTTCAACTCTGAAGGAACATCCGAAACATGTAAAACATTTTACATTTTACAATACTAGACCTACAACTATTTCAGTAGAGGCCCCACATGAACCTCTAGATTGAAATTTGTTTTATCTGGGTTATTTTCGTATGAAATGTTTAGTTTTTAATTTGATAATGATTTTTAAAAAGTGTATTGGTTTAAGACACAAAAAGAGAATGCCAATCAACTCTTGCTCTACAATATTACTAGAAGAGTTTAAGTCTACTTTGTTGAAAAGAATACAAGAATTACCTCATTAAGTTTGCAACAGTTGGCCCACTTTCTCATTAAGCTTCCAATGTTTGTTGTTGTCTAGTCTCCTTCAATAGGTTTCCAAAATTGTGCCTAGTCTTTAAATACGTTTCCAAAATTGTGCCTAGTTTTTAAATACGTTTCCAAAATTGCGCCTAGTCTTTAAATACGTTTCCAAAATTGTGCCTAGTCTTTAAATACGTTTCCAAAATTGCGCCTAGTCTTTAAATACGTTTCCAAAATTGTGCCTAGTCTTTAAATACGTTTCCAAAATTGTGCCTAGTCTTTAAATACGTTTCCAAAATTGTGCCTAGTCTTTAAATACGTTTCCAAAATTGTGCCTAGTCTTTAAATACGTTTCCAAAATTGTATTTTGCCTAATCTGTTAATAATCTTCCAAAACGTAATTTTGACTAGTCTCTCAGCAGGGCCGGCCCTAGGTAATTGGATGCCTTGGGTGAAGCTAAAAGGGAGGCCCACAATGAAATAAAAAGACAGCACAAGTCTGAAAGGTTGTGTTATTGTAATGAGTTTGATTTTGTTAAAAGATATTATTACTAAAGTCTACTAGATCTATCTTTATTTATCACAAGTTAATTTCGTTTATAGTATAAATAAAGTGTTATTTAGTTTGTTCACAAAAGGAAGTTATTCAACTTTTTTGAAGTTTTATTAATTAAAATATAGTACGCCTACAACGGTTTAGTTGTCTATCAGCAGTTTGGTGCTACCAGTCAACGACCGGTAACAACATTCATGATCACCACACAGAGCCAAAGAGTTCAGCTTTGCTTGAGATTTGATCCATGTTTCGCAATTATCTTTGTCCTCCTACTAATTGAAGGCATGGGCGGCTGTTTAGTGTGCCTATGCCTAAGGCATACCCTGCTCTTTGAGTAAAGAGTTTCCGTATCAAAAACTTCACTGATATGTTTTTATGTGTGTAATTATGATATATAAAATCACAAAATATTTATTATATTTGTTTGCTGTTCATAAGATCTTGTGTCAACTGTATAGCCTATGTTCTAAACATTTCTTCTTTCATGGTGACAATGGTAGCTATTAGGAACGAACAGTACTAGGACAGAATTGGCATTATCTAAATCACAAATTGCAGGCAATGGGGACTTATAACTATACAATTTCTTGACAAAATTACCTCGTAGACTTACTTCCCTTGGTCATATAGTCTGCTAGTCAAAATTTCTCTAACATTTTTAAATTTGACACCGATTCGATCAATCGTTAGGATTTTGTCAAAAGTGGCACACATTTCAATGGCCTGGTTTCCGACATAGGACAATATTTCTCTTATCTTAAACGTTCAAGTCGTATATTATATTCTGACTCGAAGACAAACCTAATTATTATTATTTTCACATATATAATTAGACATACCTTGTACGCACTGCAAAACAAAATAAAAACAAAATGTTGGAAGGGATCTAAGTTCTAAACAACGTAGGTTTAAGATCAATTGATGCCTTGGTGCATCAAAATGTTTTGATTCGCCCTTCTCTCTCAGTAACTTGGATAAGTCTGTTTTGCATTAGGATCTGATGAATGAAAACACATCAAAGATGGTTACTTTACTTATTTTTTATAGATAATCAGTGAAGAGCACTTTTTAGCGCTGAAGAATCAAATTTCGTTTGTAGCACAAAAAATCTACGCATTAGAGTCTCGCTCTATTACAATTGTACAACTAAAAACTTATTTCACAAAATACGGGCAACTAACTAGTAGTTCTAAAGTAGAGAGAAATAAAGAGCAAGTTGTTGAGTTGGCAACAATGACCTTTCAATTTAACAGCCTTGACATTGCTTATCTCATCATTTTTCAAAAATAACTAACAATGTTCCTCTTTTCATGTTCTTACAATTTTCTTTTGGTCCCATTATATGGCCTCCACATTTCTCCAATAAGTGTTCTCTTCTTTTTCTGTGACTACATAGCAACAACACTTGAAACTCTGGATACATTCTCAAAGGTTTCATTTATTTTCAAAAACATGTTATACATTCTCGCATTGACATCAAGAAAAACAAAATCAAACAGCGGATGCTAAAACAAGAAGATATAACTAGAAACATCGAAATCTGAAGGTCAGTGTTTCTCAAACTTTTACTAGTGGGACCCCCAATACCAGGGGGAGCGCTTTAGTTCCAACAGTTGGGTCAGGGAGGGTTTTAAAAATGTAATTGGTTTTGTACACAAGCAAACCATACTTAGGGAGATTCTATTGGAGAGACTGCAGGTTTCACCTTCAGATAGCCAGGGGCTCTAATCCAATCATTTTCTTGCATTATGAGTTTCAGAAATTCATTCTTCTAAGGTTTGCAATGAACTTTTTCACATAGTATCAAGAGCATATTAAAAATAAAAGGTCAGGTAAAAAGGTCTGGGACGGGCAAATATTAACTTAAGTCTAAAGAAAGAATGAGGCAGCACTGACCATTTATGAGGGACATATATCGAATAGCGCAGTACGTCTGTAATGGGATTGAGCGTTGTAAGACCCTTTTCGTGTTAAGTAAGACCTTCACCTTTACGTATCCCTGTGTCTGGTTAACAGTTGGGGTATCCCCCATGATGTGGAGAAAGCAAGTCCACTCTCGTGACATCGATGTACAGTTGAAAGGTCCCCAACTTATAGGATGAAACAGCGTCTCTTACTTCGAATAGTTTAATTTTGTGAAACATTTTGGTAATGATAGCATTTTATTTGATTCATAGTCAAGCATGGACTTATAAATACAATACAAATGTACACATTTTTGTCCCTTTAAAATATTATCCCAGACCTCGCTTCTCCCCCTGGACCCTCTTTATCAAGACGTTGAGCACACTAAGAGAGGCGTGTTTCATAATGTGAGAGAAACAGAAGCACATGTTGGCTAATGAATTCCAGATGTGCAAGTTAGGAAAGTAATGCATATAATTAAAGGACTTAAGTCATCGACACTTTGATGCATTACAAAAAGAAAATAATAATTTTCTATCTGTCTACATTCTTTGCAAAAATTGTTAAATCAACAATTATTTTATATAGCTTTATTTAATCACAAAATTAGAAGTATTGTGCAGTCAAGAGAAACATTCATCTGAGGATATAGTATTTACTTCGCCTAGTGCCTCCAATTATCTAAGGCCGGACTGCTATTATTAGCTAATATTGATGACAAGTACACCCATTAAATTGTCATAACAAACAATAAATGTACGTATAAAAAGATAATATCACATTATGTACGCTTGGAGAATTATGTCCGTCACCAGCGCAGGTTTCTTAAGAAAATATTCTTCTGTACGAAATTACCATTTATTACCATTTTTGACGCAATCTTAAATCCATGTATGACAGATTTCGAATGAAGTCTATGGCTATATAACACATGGACATCATCTCCACTGGCCGTCCACACCTATATCGGAGGAATGCTTCAAGTCGTCCTGAGTGGCGCAATGCAATTGAATGGCCGGCACATCGGAGTTCGTGGGACGAAAATTTCGATTCGCGTTCCAAATTTTGCACTTGCAGGTTAAAAGTTTTCTAAAGGCGAACCGAAAATCTCTCGAGAACAGAGCGTAGACGCAAGGGTTCATGGCAGAGTTACAGTAACCAAGCCAAAAGGCGAAAGAGAATACAATAG
Organism: Biomphalaria sudanica; assembly: GCA_036873155.1. Taxonomy (NCBI): domain Eukaryota; kingdom Metazoa; phylum Mollusca; class Gastropoda; family Planorbidae; genus Biomphalaria; species Biomphalaria sudanica. The sequence continues at coordinate 66,899 of JAZGLO010001927.1, forward strand.
GAGAAATACAGCCATCACAGAAGGCACCAACCAGGTAGATAGTGAAAAATGGTAGCCAGCACATAATGAAAGCTCCCACAATTATGGCCAAAGTCTTGGCGGCTTTCTTCTCGCGGTTAAACTTCTGCATGTGAAGCCTCATTGCGTTGGCTGGCTTGTGCGCGGAGAGGCGTGAGCGGCGGGGTTTGAACTCCGAATTCGATGAACCTCGGGTGTAGATTGTCTCTGAGTCCTCAGTATGTAAGGATAGTGTCGACATGAGTGGAGCGTGCGTGAATTGAGAATTTCGTGAGTTGTCGCTGGACTTTTTCACTTTCATCTTACAGTCGCCAGACGAGCTTTCCTCGGATTCCAGAGATATACACCTACTGGCGCACCGAAGAGGAAGTGGACTTCGGCCATTGTGGATCTCTGCTTGATACATCTGACTCCCTTCTGACCTCTTCTTCTCCGCCTTCCAACAGAACGACCTGTTGTTTCTTTGAAGTCTTTCAGACGTTGGACTGAGTCTTGAGCTGCTGTTGTCTATCACTTCACAGGAATGTCCAGTCAGAGCGGCTAAGCTGATATCGCTACTTCTACATTTCCTGATGGACAGATGACCATCATTCTCCTGCCTGCCGTACCTTCTCCCATTCGTCGAACACTCCCCTCCCTCATTGACGTTAGAATGTCTGCAACTCCCCCCGTAAGTACTATCTTGTCTGTATACACTCCCAGAAGTACTCAAACCTCGACCACCACGATGTATACGAAGCGTGACGGAGCTTGTCTTGGAACCATTTTCTCTGACGGAATATTTTGTTTTCAGCTCGCCTTTAGCATAAGCTGAGATTGTCTTCATGGCAGCTCGATAGATCTGCAAGTAAAAGAACACCATGACCAACATGGGGATGAAGAATGACCCGAGGGCAGCGTAGATCCTGTAACCTTGGGAGTTGGTCAACTCACATGTTTTGTAGAATGTGTCCGAATCGCTCGTGCAGGAAGGGGTGTGGTTAGCGCCGAAGGATGAGTTGTCGCAGTACGATCTACTTCCTGGTGTTGTGGCTGCCGCAGGTGTTGTTGTATTTAGAGGGGACTGTGACGTGCCTTCGTCCAGTCGGTTTTGACTGGTGTCGCTCCAGCCAATGAGAGGAGGGCAGCATATTAGGAAGGAGAAAAGCCAGACTCCTGCCACGAGTGTCTTTGCTCTTCGCGCTGACATCAGACCTGGATATCTGATGGGCCTGGTGATGGCAAGGAAGCGGTCGAGGCTGATACAGCACAGGTTAAGAATAGAAGCGGTGCACAACCAGACATCAACAGCTAACCAAACCTGCAACAGAGAAAAGAGTATAAGTTAAAAAAAAAGATAAATCAATGTGTTATGATCGTTAAGACGTGTGGATTTAGAACTAAAAGAAAGCTTCATAGTACTAACAGTGTGATCGTGTCCATCTTATGCTGGTGTTTTGACTACTCGCGAGTGCTTTTATTATAATATTATCTGCTATTAAAGACCAAGTGCCAGTTTGCCTTGACTGACATATTGGATAACACTTGTGAGAAGAGGCTTTAGAAAGATACATCAGGACAGTTCATACAATGTCAGCAGGATACACATTTGAGAACGGTAGTTATCGCCGAAGGCAGGGAAGAAAAAAAGAACTTTATTGGGCCACAGTCAGATACCGTGTTGGATGGGGCAAACCATATAGGTTTGTAAAACCTTGTGAAATACTGCACTCTTCCATAATCTTCTGACTCGAAGACACGCCTTATATGTTTAGAGATTTCAAAGAAATTTAAGAAAACTAAACAAGCTCAACTACCATATTTATTATTGGACAACTACATCAATGTATCTTCTTTTTTTTTTTTCGGCGTCAGGTTTAACAATCAACTTTGAAGTATCGCAGACGAATTGAACTACTTAATGCTGAAGGGTTCACAACAAGTTGCTACTGTCTGAACATCGAAATAAAGACAGAATACTACGACATTGCTTTCTCAGCTATTTTTTTAACCTCGACAAACTCTAGGGAGTAATTTGCGCTTCTGACTTTCGTCACAATGGTTGTCATCAAAACACTAAACTCAAATAAAGTCACGGGATGTTTGATTCTACCAGCTCTGGAAAAAACAACAATATTCTTACGCTTAAAATTAATTTTCTGAACACTCTATACTTGTAAAGGTTGCAAGTGCGCAGAAAAAGAGCTAAGTATTATTTAAATTATATTTCGTGAATATCAAGATGAATAAATGTAATGCGTATTTTTTGTGGGCACTTGAAGACATTGAAATCGATGCTTACTTTGTAAAGCCGGCGCTGAGAGACATTAAATAGTTGATATTATTATTTTATCTGTTAATAATTTAAATATATCTAAACAACAACAACAAAAATGTTTTCCTTGGTCTATAATAGCCACAATGCCATGAAACATACACACACAAAGAATTATTCAATGACTTTTTTTCCTTTTCCTTCCGTTGTCTCTCCCTTTGTATTGTCTATACCTCTGAGACTTATAACATTTGAATTTATTAAGGCATTTAACCACAATAACTCATTAACTCACAAACTATCATTGTCCAACTAAATTTGTGGCTATTATTTGATTAGATGACATCCATGGGTAGAAGACATCACCCTGATAGCATCCACTTCAAATGTCTTTTTCACGCTCCATGTTCAGGGAAGAGGCGAGTTATTAAGATTGGAAGATCAATAGTTGCCATTGTCCCTCGAAAGCAAGCTCTCCCAGGTGTAGGGTAAATTTGACGTTTTTCCGCCAAGGATGAGTTGATTAGTATTTCCCCATGATCCTAGATCATAACTCCCTCTAAATCGTATTCCAGAACATTACCGTGTCTCTGACGACATCAACCTCTCTTTCTCCCTGTCTCATTTCTCTTCTATCTTTTTGTCTCTCCATTTTTCAATTGTTTCCTTTACACTGCAGTGCTCTCTAGTTGAGCCAATAGCAAATAATTCCCAATGGAGAATTTACTTTGGCGAAGGGAGGGAGGAGTGGCATTTGACCAACCCAACGCTTCCCCCCCACCCCCGTGGGTACGCTGAACGATTGAAATCTGCGTCCGATCTCTAAACTTGTGTCCCATTGTTTGGACAAGGGCGTTCACAGTCTTGCATTAGCAAGTTTTCTCTGGACTAGGATGAAAGTCTAGTACAGTACACCAGCGTTTCTCAAACTGTGATTTATCCCCACCCCCTCCAATCCTCTCAAAAAGAGGGGATGTCCTGAGATAAAAAGAGGGATGGGGGCTGGCATGCCGTTCAATTTATTTTTCAAGGGCCAAAAAAGTGTATTTTCATTGCAGTAATTCATTTATGTTTGATATTAACCCTAATTAAAAAAAAACATTAGCAATGTTTGAAAATTTGATTATTATAATTGAGCCGTCGTTGCATCTTCCATTTTAAGCTTTTTTAAAAAGTATATCATTTGCGTCTACAAATCATTGTACAACAATATCGACTCAAAACGTTTTGAAAAAATCATTTTAAAACGTCTCCGCTAACGTGATTCTTCTCGATTTTCAAGAGTCAGAATGGTCGAATTTCTCCTGACTGTTGTACGTCGTGTTGAAAATAGATCCGTCCCTAGAATTCTTATTTCAAATCAACAAAATCAGCGAAGATGATCTTACGAGGATCATGGCCGTTATCGAACTTCTGAAGAGCAGAACGGAGGAGAACCTTGACGCCCAGAACCCGCTCGCAAAGCCTCAGCACTCCCCCCAGACCCCGATCGGAAAGCCTCAGCGCTCCCCCATACCCCGCTCGGGAAGCCTCAGCGCTCCCTTCAGACCCCGCTCGGAAAGCCTCAGCGCTCCCCCCAGACCCCGTTCGGGAAGCCTCAGCGCTCCCCCCAGACCCCGCTCGGAAAGCCTCAGCGCTCCCCCTAGACCCCGCTCGGAAAGCCTCAGCGCTCCCCCAGACCCCGCTCGGGAAGCCTCATTGCTCCCCCCAGACCCCGCTCGGGAAGCCTCAGCGCTCCCCCCAGACCCCGCTCGGGAAGCCTCACTGTCCCAGAGTCTAGTATAATACACTGTCCTAGAGTCTATTACAATACACTATCCTAGAGTCTAGTATAATATACTGTCCTAAAGTCTAGTACAATACACTATCCTAAAGTCTAGTTCAATACACTGTCCCAGAGTCTAGTACAATACACTGTCAAGTCACGGTACAATAATTCATCATAACACGAAAGTCATGTTGAAACTGCACTATTCATATGAGCATAGGTACAAGTTTGAGTACAACTAAAAAGATGCACACAGAAACGTTTAAGCCTATATCTTCCAATGATTCTATTATCACTTTTATAAAGCGTCTTAGATCTGAAACGAATGTAGGCATTCAACATTTAAATCAAACTCTAATTTTGTTTTATTTCTTTTTCCTTATTTTTCTATCAGACCATGAGATCATAAAAATACACAGTCAGATAAAAGCAGTAGCCAATTCAAAACCCAAAAGAAAAACCTTACTCTGGAATAAATGTAACCTAACACAACTACACCAAGCTGCATTAAACTTTCAACAAACATTCTTATTAGAAAAAGACATTAACCAACTAGTCGATGACCTCTGGAATTTCATTAAAAACCATCTTAAAAGCATTATAGAAAATCATATACCAACAAAATACACATTAAACAAAATAAATAAATGCTGGTTTAATAATAGACTAAAGAAGCTTTGTAAACAGAAGGAAAACCTATATAGAAAATTTAAAGAAACTAAGGCAGAAAGAGTTTACAAAAAGTATATCAAAATTAAACACTTAACCCAAAAAGTAAGGAGACAGCGCAGAGTGAATACATAAACAATGTAATATCTAAAGATAACAACAAAAACCTATGGTCATACATTAAGTCTAAGAAAATTGAAACAACAGGCATAGCGCCATTAAAAGATGAACATAACATAATACATAATGATAATGAAACTAAAGCAAACATCCTAAACAAATACTTTGCATCAGCATTCTCAGCCCCAGGAGACAAAGACTTATTACTGAATTTGAACCAAGTAGACAACATAGAAGATATAGTAGAACAAGAAAATGGAATTCAAAAATGATTAGCCAACACCAAACCAAATAAAGCGTCTGGACCTGATGGTATTCCAGCTAGATTACTCAAAGAACTAAGCAATGAACTAGCCCCAGTGTTCAAAATACTCTTTCAGGGTTCACTTAACCAGGGCAGAGTACCAAAGGACTGGAAAGAAGCTAATGGCACCCCCCCCCATTTAAAAAAGGAGAAAAATCTGACCCAGGAAACTACAGACTAGTATCACTTACCAGCATCACATGTAAAATCCTAGAACACATAATATGTAGCAACATCATAAACCACTTAGACAAACAAAATGTCCTCACACCATACCAACATGGCTTTAGGAAATATAGATCACGTGAAACACAACTAATAGGACTAATTGATGATTTTTCTAAAGGTTTAGATAATAGTGAACAAATAGATGCTACCTTTCTAGATTTTTCTAAGGCTTTTGACAAAGTTCACCACTATAGTTTGCTTAAAAAATTAAAATATTTTGGCATTAATGGTCCACTGCATCAGTGGATTAAAGATTTTCTGATAGGGAGAGAACAAACTGTAATAATAAATGGCTCTAAATCAACACCGATAACAGTAAACTCAGGTGTACCTCAAGGAACAGTTTTGGGTCCACTACTATTTTTAATTTACATAAATGATTTACCGAATTGCATTACTTCAGGAACAAAAGTCAGATTATTTGCAGACGATTGCATAATATATAGAACAATAAAAACAACACAAGACACAGATATTTTACAAAGAGAATTAGATGAATTACAGAAATGGGAATCACATTGGAGCATGTCTTTCCACCCAGAAAAATGTCAGTTGTTAAGAGTAACACAAAAACAAATTAATTCCACTTATCTTATTCATGGCAAACCAGTAACACAGACTAAAAACGCAAAATACCTAGGTGTTATAATAAATGAAAAACTGTCATGGAATCCACATATTGATGAAACTATAAAAAAAATCCAACAAAGCATTAGGATTTATTAAAAGAAATTTTTATAAATCAAATAAGAACATAAAATTAAAATGTTATTTAACCTTGGTTAGGCCAATAATAGAATATGCATCCACCGTGTGGGACCCCTCAACTCAAGAAAACATTAAGAAACTGGAACAAACACAAAATAGAGCAGTGAGATTCATAACAAACGAATATTCACATTTGACTAGGGTAACACCATTAGTAAAATCACTAAATTTAGAAAGCCTTCAGGACAGAAGACTCAAAAGTAAAGTAGCAATTATACATAAAACACTGAACCATAATCTTCAAATACAAAAACAAAATTTAATAAAATACTCTGAAAGACACAAAAATAAAGGCACATTCCTCGTCCCATATGCTAGGACAAATTTGTACAAATACTCCTTCTTCCCTAGTGCTATTAGAGCATGGAATGGGTTGCCTGAGCAAGCCAGAAAAACCAGTGACTTGGCAGAATTTAAGTCATTGGTTAATATGCATGACTAAATGCATGACGCGTAGGACGTAATCATCTTCTTTTTTTAAAGTAACGTCTGTATTATATAAGATAAGATAAGAAGGTCATTACAATTTCTCTTATATGCTTGCACAATTTTTATGGACTCTGGACACTGGGCACTGGATATAACATAGATGCGAATTTTGAAAACGGCTCTTGCGATTTTCCTAGAAATTTCACAGTTTATGAATAATCTTTGGGGACAAAAAATCTAAATACTTGGCCACACAGTGAAAACAATGATTTGGCCGTTATACGTTTTCAAAATATAATCATCCTAAAATGAAATTTGGCTATTTAAAACAAGCAACCAGAAGGTGTTCTCTTACTCGACTCAAATGTTTGAAGAAATAAATAGATGTTCATGAACATTTAGCGCACCGCCTTATGAAGAAATGGTTTGTGCAAACTCGATGGAAAGACTTCTTGCTATATTGAAGCATTTCAAGAAATAGATAGAATGGTAATTAATAGACTATCATTAGCTGTTTAAAAAAAAAGTTAAAAATAACAACATAGTTTATATTGAGTGAAGGGAGAGCATCGTTCAATGCTTGTTATAACTCAAAATATTGTAAGGTTTATCTTCCATTATTTTATATTGAACAAAATTAATTATCCCTATTTCACTAATTAATTGGTTAATTCTTGATTGATTTATATGTTGTCATCGATAATGAATAATTGTGCAAAATGTCAACTCGATCCGAGAATGAGAAGTGGGAGAAAAAAAGTGTAAGGGAATTCACCCAGACAGACAGACAGACAGACGGAGTGAGTTAATAAAAGCTTTGTAAAAAAAACTTTTTGTGTTTCTTGTTTTATTTTGTGTCTTTTTAGGTAATTTTGTGTTTTACCATGGGAGACAATACCCAACGCAAGGGTTCTAGTTTAAGTCAAACATCTGCTCTGTACAAGCTGTCAATTTTTTGGGGTAAGGAATTGTCTTGTTAGTTCTGGGAAAAAGTTGGATTTAGCATCGTCTCTATGAAGGTAACTGTGGTAATTAGCAGCCGTTATTGACTCTCTGAAAGTCACGTTCAAACTTAAGGATGTGTGTTACAAATTATCTACAACTCTTCTACAACTCTACTTTCCAGTTGTTGATTTAGGTCAAGGTTTTATTCCCACGATAGGAAACATGATCGTTTCAGAAAACAAATTAGACTAATCTTTATGATTATCTTGTCAGAGAACAAAATCTAATTCTATGATAGATTTGTGTGTGAACTGAATTTCAATTATTTCTCTTTGATGACAATTTTTTTTTCTCTGACACCAAGGAGAACCTCAGTTTTCTTCAAAATATCAAGTTATCCTTTTTTTCCCATGGATTTTTAGGTCATAAGTCTAATAACATGTTGTCAAGAAATAGGCCTATAGGTTATCTACTATAAAACATGTGTAGTACATAAAGAAGTAAAGTACCGTTTCAGAATTTTTTGCGATCCAAGGGGGCAGAGGATGTAAAGGTCATTTGTTTCTGTAGCCCAAGCAGTCAACAACAGTTACATGTGCCCAGCACAACGACCAAACGAACAGCAGACTTAATTTGTTCAAAAGTAATGTAGACTCTTAAAGCACACTGAAAATCCCTAAATTAAAAATTCCAGTCTTTACCAGGATTCGAACCCAGATCTCTAGGTTTGGAAGCCTAGCGCTTTACTTCTCAGCATCTACGCACCCTAAGCAATTGTAGCCGTACCAAAATGCATAAATAAATATTTATTGACAACATTCGTTCAAGTCTGTATTGTTCAAGTCTGTATTGTTCAAGTCTGTATTGTTCAAGTCTGTATTGTTCAAGTCTGTATTGTTCAAGTCTGTATTGTTCAAGTCTGTATTGTTCAAGTCTGTATTGTTCAAGTCTGTATTGTTCAAGTCTGTATTGTTCAAGTCTGTATTGTTCAAGTCTGTATTGTTCAAGTCTGTATTGTTCAAGTCTGTATTGTTCAAGTCTGTATTGTTCAAGTCTGTATTGTTCAAGTCTGTATTGTTCAAGTCTGTATTGTTCAAGTCTGTATTGTTCAAGTCTGTATTGTTCAAGTCTGTATTGTTCAAGTCTGTATTGTTCAAGTCTGTATTGTTCAAGTCTGTATTGTTCAAGTCTGTATTGTTCAAGTCTACACTGATCTAAGTGTGCATATTGCTAGTTACAGAGATTCCAGTAGGAACAGATTGAGATGCGTTGGTTATATAGTCTACTTAGATGTTGATCTATGTATAGGTGGGTCTGTAAGTACAAAATGTCTGGGCACACGAGCTTACTTCCCAGTGAAGCCACAATGCGTATTGCCCTCGTAATTGCTGAGATTTAGAGTGGGGCTTTACGAACATGCCATGTAGACCTCGGGACAGGACAAAAAAAAATCCGAATTGGACGCAAGGGTTTTATTTTGGGACATTCTGATTAGGAGAGACTTAAGGGTGCACATTAGAAGCAAGCCCCTTGTGACAGTATCGGGTGAGTGGCGGGGTGAGGGGTGGTCAGTCAGGAATACATTACAAGACAGTCTGGAGAGTCTACTGTAATAACAATCAGAGGAAGAGCAGGGGAGTGAAGTGAGTGTTGGCGAGAGGAAGTTACACAAGTACTGAATGTAACAATACAAATAGGCGACACCTGTTGGTGAATCGATTAGGATCTAGATCTATATCTTATTTATCAGACTAATTTGCAAGGATGACACCAAGATTGCGAGGAGGTCAGCTTAGTGAATGTAAATATTATACAAACGTAGAATTCTTCAAATTTCTTGTATTGCAAATTTTATTTACAACTAACTTGATTTGGCAACTCGAACTGTAGATGTCAAGAGAATATAAACAAATACAGAAAAGTGAGAATATAAGAATTTGATATGAATGAAATAACAAAACGATAAGAATATTTACCAGGCTACACAAAGAAGACAAAACATTACAAGGAAAACAAACAAGATTACAAGAACGTATTGATAATGATAATGTACAAACAAGTCAAATATAAAAATACTTTCAAAAAGCAAAGCTTAAATTGAGTGACATTGCATCAATTAATTTTAATCAATCATGTAATTATTTTAAATAGACCTTGACTAACAATAATAAATTGTATGATTGGAAATATTTATTAGTTGATTTTTGTTAGTGCAACTTTCCTGCTTATAGGGTGGCCAGTGCGCTATGCTCCAATCAGTTTTGTGGACTAGTTTTGGAGATGGGGGTATTTGGGAGAAGGTTTCCATGCTGTCTTTTCCAAAGCTGGTAAAACAAAAAGTTGATCGAATCTGAATTCGAACTCCAAGTCTCGAGCCTCCACGATGGAAGATCGACGCCGATGCAGAGCTACTGCGCTATTTAACCCTCAACTACTCATAAATATAAAAGGTTTAATAGTATATTTTTAGTATGAATTATTTTTGTGATCGACCTAATTCTCTATACAATGCTTATTTCCCCTTAGCTTCGTAAATTTTGTATAGAAAAACAAAATTAATTAATTACGATTATTTTTAGCGGCCCCCGTAAGGGGAAAAAGCCGCTATTAGGTTTATGCAAAATGTGCGTCTGTCCGTCTGTCACACTCAGATCTCGAAAACTAGAAAAGCTATGAAAAATATTATTTCACCATTAAATGCGGCTTGAAAAGTTTAGGTGCAACGACTACTTTTGGTTTTCTAAAAGCAAACCGTTTAATTTATAAAATTAATTATGCAAGCGATTTTTTTTATAAAAATACACCAATTCTAAAACAATAACGTAAATGTAAGAGAGGCAACGTTACAATATGCTAACGAAGGCGGACGCTGTATGTGTATTTTTAGTATCACTAAGTCAAATATTTTTACAAAATGTACTAGAAATGTTTACAACAAATATAAATATTAATAAAAGGTGTTTTTTTCTGGTCAACTAGCTGCTAAAATTAAAAGAAAACATTTATGTTTGTTTACAAATGCTAAGAATGCACTTTGTATGTAAATATCACGCACATTTTTTAAAATGGACTTTTTATGTAGCGACTTTCGTGTAGTAGCGTAAAGGCGGCCTTGACATGGTGCTAAACTATATTCTTAAACTTTTTTAAAAAATCAGATTTTATTTATTTTTTAATTAGTGCCCTCATCAGAATAAAAAAGGTTTATTTTTGTGCGTTTTGTCTGTCGGTAGGTCTGTCTGTCACGATTAGATACAAAAACAACAACTCTAAAAGCTATTGAAAATCTGATTTACCCTTTAATTTTCCTCCCATAACATCTCAATAGTTTTAAGTATCTAAAATTGATTGTTCCGGATTTTTTTTTTGCAATACTAATCAACGCCAACAAATGTTTGTTTGCTCTTCTACCTTATATTACATTCAATTTCAATGTTTAAACGTTGCAAAAATACATTATCAATAATATGTTGTTCCGTTTTTTATGTAAATTGCATATTAATGGTAAATCAAAATCTCTAAACTGACTTATATTTCATTAAGGGGAAAAAATGTTCCGGATATTGTTTTATAAAAAATGAATTATGTCTAATGATTGTTTGAAATCGCATAATTGACTAATATTACACGTAAATTATTTGACAATGCGTCACTGTAATTTGATTATCGATATCAAATTTACTAGAATTGATTACTGAAAATCACTTTTTAGACATATAATTTTTTTGCTGAAACATAACATAAAAGTTTAGTAATCGATAAAGAATGTTCCGGATTTCGTTTTGAAAAGAAATCGACTTACATTACTTACATTTTCTTACAAATCGTCGCCAGAAATTTCCGAATTTATTTAAAAATCTACTAACGCCAAATAACTGTTTGAACTCCCTCTTCTAATTAATAAACAAATAATCCTCTAATTTACGAAATAATGTTATTCCGGATTTTTTTGAAAAATATTTTAACTCACTTCTCTCTTACAGTACAATTAATTTTCTACCTAAACCATAAAAAAATCTAATTATTTTTAATATTATGTTCCGATTTTTAAGGAAAACAACATCCAAACACCAAAGTATGGTATGAATATCTCTACACAAGGCTGTAGTTCTTCTAATTTTTATACGAGACCATCCAACAAATTTAATTAACGTATTACATTTATGTGGAATTCTCTTTTTCTTTTACTATTTATACAAACATCCGGAACAATCTATTATATATAAACTTAAATCAACTGTGTTCATACCTAAAATTATTGCGATGTTTTGAAACGTAAAATAAAGGTTAATCAATTTGTAATAGCTTTTAGTTGTTATTTTTTTATATTAAGATGACGGACAGACCGACTGACAGACAAAACGCAAAAACAATGCGGCTTTAATCCTCTTTAAATAAATTCTATGAGAACTCAGTGCACCAATGTCTATGAACCCTCGTTAAATATCTCGTGTAAATAAAGACCTTTTTTTATGGAACCGTTATTAGCCTATTGTGAGGTAATAGAATTTTTTTTTCTTTGACGTCATATGAATGGACTCTTTAAATGTAAGGCTAAAAGAACGCTCTCGGTGCACCAATGTCTATGAACACTCAATAAATGGCTCGTATTGATAAAGGCGATTTTTAGTCTAGCTAGGCCGTGCGACGTAGTGTTGTTTTTTTTCCTTTGACGTCATATGGAATGAATTCTTTAAAGGAAATGCTAAAAGAACGCACTCGGTGCACCAATGTCTATGAACACTCAATAAATGGCTCGTATTGATAAAGGCGATTTTTAGTCTAGCTAGGTCGTGCGACGTAGTGTTTTTTTTTTTCCTTTGACGTCATATGGAATGAATTCTTTAAAGGAAATGCTAAAAGAACGCACTCGGTGCACCAATGGCTATGAACACTCGATTAATGGCTCGTATTGATGAAGGCGTTTTTTTTAGTCTAGGCCGTGTGACGTAGTGTTTTTTTTCCCTTTAACGTCATATGGAATAAATTCTTCAAATGAAATGCTAAAAGAACTCGGTATAGTAATGTTTATTAAGCCTCTTTATGTGACTCGCATTTAAAAAAGAAATGATATCTTGATTTAGATCTAATCTAGATTTTTAGCGGCCCCCGTAAGTTTAAACTAGATCTAGATTTTTATTACAGTATATCTAGTTCTGGATTTATTAAAATTATTTTAGAGTCTAGATCTAGAATTTCTAGATCTAGTTTAGACTAAAATAGACTAGATTAAGATGTAGAATTTCAATTTCTAGACTTAAAGTGTAGATTTTGATTTCCAAACGTTTTGATAATATTGCAATGTTATAATAGGGCCTTTACTAAAAACTAATATACTATTTTTAAGTTTCATGTTGCATTCAGTCTATTGATAGATTGACTAGGAAATTATTTTTTTTAAACAAATCTTATCTAAATTACAGCTACATTATTCAAAGTTCATATTTTAGATATAGATCTAGTAGATATAGATCTTAAGAGTGCTCAATCAGAAGTTTAATTTAGGTAGATCTACATCCTCATTCTAGTTCCATTTAAATAAAAATGCCGGAATCTCTGTTGATAGGCCTAACTGTGCTGAGACATCGAAGTAAAAGCACGATATATCTATTCTTTTCTTTTTTTGTTTTTTAATTACAAACCTCCCGTAGGACGACGAGGGATGGGAGCATGCGGGGTTTGAACCAGGGACCATCGATAAATCCGAACGACAGCCCAGCACGCACGCAAACTAAACGACCAGGCAGGGTTCATACTCTGCTTGTTGCCATCCTCCATCGTCCAGCGCGAAGTTAATTATTTTAAACTTAGAAGAAACACCCGAAACATGTAAAACAAAAAAAACAACATTTTTACAACGGCAAATGAATCTTTGAAACATTATTACTTTTGACCATCAAAATTAAATAACCTCTTGAATATTCTTTGCGAATAGGCAGATCCGACAGGGATCCGACTTCGACGGGGCCGCCTCTGAGTTTTGTGAAACACAAACTCTCTTTGTAATCTTGTTTTTTATTGAATTTTGTGTCGACATAAAAAAATGAATAATTGTGTACAGTGTCACTTTTTATGGAGAGTGTGTGTGTTTCGATGGGGACGGTGGGAAGAGGTGAACTATGCAGTGTGAATGATGCAAGCTAAGGATCAATGTTGTTAGCTGTCTTGTGTAGGAGAGACGACTCCAGATCGTCAAACTGAAAAGACGTGTGTGTAGTGAATTAGATTTTGTCCAGAAGACCAGTTTATACATTTATTTATTTCATCTTCAGTTTAAATCTGTCTATAGTGTAATAAAAGTTACATAATAATATTCACAAAAGAAATTATTCAAATTATTTCAAAGTTTACAAGCTAAGAAATAATACGCCTACAATGTTGTTGTTGGTTGTCAACCAGGCAGTTTAGTGTGCAACAAAAGTATCGACTGTCAACAACAATTAACTTCATCCGAAAATACAAAGTGGGCAAAGAGTAAACGTATTCAAGATTTCAGACAGACAGACAGACAGATTGAGTTGGTATAAGCTTTGTAATAAATGAAACAGGGAATAGTGACGTCAAATGTATGGTATTTTAACATACTGTTCCGTACATTTAGAAATTACCCATTAATTAAGAATGAAGGCTATTGTGCCCTATTCATGTCTAAGATGCAATCCCATTGAGAATATTTACAATTTAAAGCATTTATGTATAACTCATCCTACCTTTTCTATGTTTATTTGACATAAGGATATAGACAGAGCTTTCTTATGTGGTCACAGTGCCAGTGCACGGTGATATACTATATGTGCCTTACTGTTTTCTTTAATTTAATCTAAATTTAAAAAAAAAATTACACAGTAACTCCCGAGTTCAGTTAATCAAAATAATCCATGTTAAAAGTTAGTTACACCGAAATTCTAGAGATTAGGAAATATCTGTGTCAGGACACTGAAAGTAACTGGTTTACAAATACATGTACTATTGGAATGGGAAATTTAAAAAACAGAGAGAGAGAGAGAGAGAGAGATGGAGAAAAGGAGAGAGAAAGCGAGAGTGAGAGAAGAAGAGAAAAAGAGAAGGAGAGAAAGTGAGAGTAACAAAGAGAGAGAGATAGAGAGAACCTTGATAGAAATAGAAGTGACACTATTAGAAACCTGTGGCTAGAGGTAAAGGTAATCTGTTGATCAAGCTGGCTAGTGGGAGGACACGAGCCAAACATTAGACTGAGGGACCAGAAGAATGGGCACCTCTTGCCCACGCACTCCTAGCGACTGACGACATCATATTACAGGCTTCCTTGACAGGTCTAGAGAGGGAATAAATCAATGGTAAAATCAGAGTTAGTTCCTTTTTTTTTATACACAGATTTTTTTTTTATTTGTGTATAAGTTTAAAGTACAACGTAAGTTATTTTAATATGTCTGGAACACAGGGGTCTGTGCTCAATGGTTTTAGTTTAGTGTGTTCAATAACTGACAGTGATGGAGAGAGAGAGGAAGTGAGAACGAGACTTAAAGAAAGGATGGAGAGACGGAATGGATGAGAAAGCTTACAAAAAGAAACAAATGAGTGAAAAAGTTGAGATACAAAAATGAGACAGAAGAATACAAGGATCATCGTGTAACCATTTTGTGACATCAACTCATCAAGTAACCATTTTGTGACATCAACTCATCAAGTAACCATTTTGTGGCATCAACTCATCAAGTAACCATTTTGTGGCATCAACTCATCAAGTAACCATTTTGTGGCATCAACTCATCAAGTAACCATTTTGTGGCATCAACTCATCAAGTAACCATTTTGTGGCATCAACTCATCAAGTAACCATTTTGTGGCATCAACTCATCCAGAATGCCAATGACCAAAACAAAAGAGCTCTTATCTTCCAACTATCTTGTAACCTGCCAACGTTCCATCTCTAGACAGTATAGATCTACCTAATGCGGACATCTTGTAACCTGCCAACGTTCCATCTCTAGACAGTATAGATCTACCTAATGTGGACATCTTGTAACCTGCCAACGTTCCATCTCTAGACAGTATAGATCTACCTAATGTGGACATCTTGTAACCTGCCAACGTTCCATCTCTAGACAGTATAGATCTACCTAATGGGGACATCTTGTAACCTGCCAACGTTCCATCTCTAGACAGTATAGATCTACCTAATGTGGACATCTTGTAACCTGCCAACGTTCCATCTTTAGACAGTATAGATTTACCTAATGTGGACATCTTGTAACCTGCCAACGTTCCATCTCTAGACAGTATAGATCTACCTAATGGGGACATCTTGTAACCTGCCAACGTTTCATCTCTAGACAGTATAAATCTACCTAATGGGGACATCTTGTACAGATTAAAACATACAAAACAAACATACCGAGATCATTGTTTACAACTGCCCCAAATATGTTCCCAACCACTCGATATATTAAATGAAAAATTAATGAAGACATTTTCTAAATGACTTCAACATACATTTTCCAGATAGTTTGAAGATAAAGTAATACGTAAACACGTGACACTTCACTATGTCTGGGATTTTAACATCCTCTTTAAATGTAGGTACAAGGAATACAGGTTTTATTTCCTTATTCATTGGAGTCGGTTTACCGAGGGTTTTTTTGTGTGTGTTTCTCCTGAGTCAAAATTACAATAAATAAATCTGCACTGCAACAGTACCTGGAAAAAAAACCCAGCCGCGCTGTCAAATACAATAGATGGAGTCTAGTAAATAGAGGCTTAGAGTGACAACAAGATCACTTCTATTGACTTAACACTCCGAGACTCAAAGACGTGATTTTGAAAGTGATAATGCTTATGTCTAATGCTTGTTAAAATAAAGTAGACATTTTAAGGGTTCATTGGGGTCAAGGATCAGGGGGGTTAAGAAGAGTATGAGTGAATTGAGTATGTATTCAAAGACTAAGTATTAGAGGGATCCAGTTATAAGGGATGCATTACATTAGCTACACCAACCTAGAGACTAGTTGTACTGCCCACATCCTTGGATATAGTAACCGTGCAGACCACTTCCACTTCTCCATACATTACCTTTCAAAGTAAACAAAACAAACAAAAACGAATGGCTATTTTCTTACATGGCGGAAAAACTAGAAATAGCTAATTGTTTTTTTGGCGTATCCGGTGTACAGAAAATAAAGCAGTGCTGATAAGCTATGTGTTTTTTTTTTAAAAAGATAATGAAATTTCTTTTCACTTTTGAGAGCTGCAAAATCTCGTGCTTAGCTCTTTTGTTTGTAGTACGAAATAATTATCAATCTCGAGCGAGTATTTGAGTAGTTACACATTCAATCTATGGCTTTAAACTTATTTTAAAACAAATGGGCAACTCCCAGGGGCAACTAACTCGTTGTAGTAAAGGAGAGCTGATACAAAGATCAACTGCCTCCCATTGAGAAAGTGTTAAAACTAGAGCTCGATTCTTTTTTATTAGTTGGCAAAAGTGAAGTTCAATTCTAGCTTCCTTGACATTTTTTAGTTAATCGTGGAAATCTCCAGTAGGCTAAACAAACACGACTCAAAAAGGAATGATATTTAAGATATTTGAGACTCGCCTGCATTTGCTGAAGTACATTACGAGACTTAGACACCCCGTCTCGCAAATCTCTAACTTACTAAAATAATGTTATTGCTCATTGTTTTGAATACAAAAACACAATTAAGAGAATCAAACTTTGCCAATGATAATGATTGAGATGGTAACCTATAACCTTAAGTTTATTGGGCAAATTATAAATAAAATGTTTTATCAACGGCTGTGAATTTATTCAGCAATGAACACGTTCTATTGTGAAGTCGGAATCGATCTTGTGCTTTGCAAAATTGTCCGCGGGCCATTCCTTTTCTGAAGATCTATATTGTAGGGATATTTCATAAACAAAACACGAATGAATGTTTTATCTGTAATCTTATTGTTTTCATAGAATAGAAAATGGCCGCCGGAAACTAAGGCGTTTAATGTAGGTCACAGTTGGAGCTGCGCAGCCACCGGAAATACTGCATTCCTCACCGATCTTCAGACTTATTAAGCCTTATTATTGTTTTCATGCAATTTACAAGAAAAAGACGAAAGATGTTTTTATTTGTTTACATTTAGACAAAGCTGTTTTTAGTTATTTTGTTCTTTTTTATGGCGAGCTATAGCACGCAGTGTCTAGTTACATTCTAGGTTTTCGATTAAAAAATAGAACTCTCTTGTTTTTGTTATAAATAAACATTTATTTTGTCCGTAACAGATTAACATTTGGACCCACATTTTAATTTTTTTCTTTCTCTAGAAACAGGTCGTCTACATCGTGTTGACATCCGATGTTTGTAATGATGTTTGTAGTTGTTTGGGTTTGAGGAATCATGTTTAACCTGATATATCGACTGATGTTTGATCTGAAATTTGACCCGATGTCTGGTCTGATGTTTGAACACTTATTTTTATGTTCGTTTTGCATGACTAATTGCATTAAGTTAAAGGAACCAGAGCATTTCTATAGAAACATTGAATTAGAAAATAACCCTAATATTTCTGAAAAAAAAACGCATATGTAAAATATTGATCTAAAAAAATAATATATGTTAATCTCATTATAAACATCTATTTTCTTTTAATAACGCCAGCAAAGTAATTTTTAGCATAAATATTTTGACATTGAATTTTGATTTCTCTGATTATCTTATTACTATTTTAAATTCCTTGCAGTATGAATGACGAATTTAGTTTACTAGAAGCATTATATAAATATCTAGCCTAACCAAACATCAACACAATACTTGTGTATAAAGGTGTCTAAAGTTTAAGTACAGAAATGTAATTCTTGTTATATCCTGAGCCTTTTGCTAAACGTTTGGTGCTTACTAGGTCATGGTAGATACTGAGCGTGTAAGACACAAAAGCTTAAGCCTTAAGGTCGCTGGCCAAACCTCAATTAGGCGCTAGATGAATTGGTAAGGTGTAGGACAGTGGCGTCGCTGGGTAGTAACAGGGGTGGATGTCATTTAATGTGGGGTGTGGGTGACGTCAACGTGGAAACAACCCTTTTTTTTTTCAAAATCAGGAGATAATTTTTTTCTCGTATTTACATAAACTTGAACAAGCTTCTTCATGTCTAAAATACAGATAACTTTTATTGGAAAAAATATTTTAGTGCAGGGTGATTGAGGTTGGGTTTGACACCGTTAGCTAAGAGTTATTTGAAGCTGTGTAAAGTTACGGAAACAGTGGAGAGTCTTGCTGAGGTTGACTTGATTAAAAGTCGTTTTCAAAAGTTTAGGAATTAGGAATAGCTTGATTATTTCTTTCTCTCTCCTTTCTTTGCTCTCTGTCTCACGAGTTTATTAGCCTCTAGGTCTATTTATCTTCTCTCTCTCTCTCTTTCTCTCTCTCTCTCTATCTATCTATCTCTATCTATCTATTAATTATTTGTAATAAATATCAATGAATGTAAATCCTTAGTTTGAACGTTGTTATAGCTGTAAGGTCACCAAAGTTGTGTTTTGTATTGAACATTAATTGATGGTTTGTTCCAATGACTGGAGATACATTATTTTTTTCCTTGTGAGAAGAACAAAATTAGAAGGGATGAGCTGGCTATTGTACCAGGAATTCATTTTTGTTTTGTTTTAATTCACTCATACGCCTAATTTTTTTTATACACGCACTCGCACGCACACACACACACACGCACACACACTCGCACACACGAGACGTCGAAACAATTGAATGCGCAAATTCAATTCTGTCCACTTTGTAAAGGTTTGATGCTACATTTACGAAAAGGCTGAGATCCCCTGAACTTATTTACATAGTCCTGGCAGAGACAGGGGGTTTGGGTAAGGGGGAAGGTCAGCAATCCAAGGTCAGATGTATGTTTCAGACGTTGACGTTGTTATGTTTGAAACTTGAGAAATAGATTTATGTTTTGTAACGGTCAGTTGAACTTTGGCGTAGTTATTTAGCCACGTGACGGCTCATCAAGAGGTTTACAACCAAGAGAGCAAAGCTCAAAAGTCAGCACTTTATTAAACAAAAAGGTGACACGAAACAGGAGTGTACAGAAATAGACGACCGACTAAAGACAAACAGGGACAATGTAGCAGGATGGGAACAAACAGATAAAGATGATATAGACAAGATAAAGACAGACAATTTAATAACATGGACAAAGAATCGGCATTGGACAAGAGCACGTTATGACATTAACTCAATGTAGAGTCAACTTTAGGAAAGCAACATGCTCGTAGAGCCGACATGGACAAATAAGCGATATGGACAAGATAACCATATGGACAAGATAACCACATGGACAAGATAACCACATGGACAAGATAACCATATGGACGAGATAACCACATGGACAAGATAACCACATGGACAAGATAACCACATGGACAAGATAACCACATGGACAAGATAACCACATGGACAAGATAACTACATGGACAAGGTAGCGGTATAAACAAGATAACCACATGGACAAGGTAGCGGTATGAACAAGATAACCACATGGACAAGATAGCGGTATGAACAAAATGACCACATGGACAAGATAAAAACATGAACAAGATAGCGATATGAACAAGATAACCACATGGACAAGATAGCTACAAGGAGAACATAGCGTAATGACTTAGATGTCTCGTAGACAACTGAACGGCATTAACATAAGACGACATGAATAAAATAGCGACACGTATAAGACACTGCCATGGACTTTGTAAAAGCTAATATATTAACGAATTCTCTTTGAGATTAAAATATAACAAGGTTACAAAGACAGTTTGTGTGAATATCTAACTGATCTAATTTTCTTGTAAAGATTCAATCTCTTATTTCATTCCTCAAGAAAAAAAAATTCCATAAAAAGAAATAAAAAATTAGTTAACTGTATTTGGAGAAAATGTCGCATCTGCAGTGCACACGCGATAATATGAAACACTAGTTATTAATTGTTGTTTTAAATTATATCCAACTTATATGCATACTAAATAGATTTTTTCTCTTTGAAAAAAAAAACAAACTTTTTCTGTGTGTAAATGTAGTCGATAGTATGACAGAACTTACATAACTTTGCAATATAAATGTAATAAAAAATTTTTGGACAAAAGATCTAAAACTATTTGCATAAATATGTTACAGATATGGTATATAGATATTTCCCGTTCTAATGAGCCTCTTCGAGTTTGTTACTATTAATAGTGAATAGTTGTAAAAGTGGTGTATTTTTATGAAAAAACTGCTTGGATAAGTAATTTAAAAAATTAGATTTTTCGCTTTCAGAAAAGAAAAAAGTAGCCGTTGCATCAGAACTTTGAATGGTCTAAATATTTTGGTATCAGATTTCCACTATCTTTTCTAGTTTACGAGATCTAAACGGGATGGACGGACAGACGGAGAGACATTTCACACAAAACTAATAGCGTCTTTTCCCCATTCGGGGGCCGCTAAAAATATTTAAACATTTAGACATCTTCAGCCTAAAGTAATGGTCTAATTTTGTTATTATTGATGTTTCAGATTATTTTATCTCATTCAACACTTGTAGGCCTACATCAGTGCTAGAACGTGAATTGGTGGGGTGGGTACCATCAAGTTACAAGTAGGACCAGATGAAGGGCTTGATATGCGGCTCTATGCGTAATTATATGTAAGGTGGAATGTAATGTTCAATGTAAAATTTCATGTAGGTTTCCATGTAAAATTCAAGGTAGGACTCAATTTAGGTTTTAAAGATGGGTTCGTTGTCTAGACTAAGTTGTATGCTAAAGTCGAAACATCTCCCAATACACAATCCATATCTAAAAGCTTAATGTACTATTGTAGATTGGAGACCAAGATAGGACTTTTGACCTTACCAATTATGTAAACATGCTTTTGACTTAAATAGAGGACAAAGCAGGAGAGGAGGCTGATAAGAGGTCATAACAAAGGTCATCTGCGATCAGGATAAATGTTTCTGTGGATTCAGGAAACTGTGCTCGGAGCTGGAAAACAAGGGGGGGGGGGGGGTTGAAATGTCATGAAAAAAAAACAGAGACTCAAAGAAATGTGTTTGGAATAAGAAAATTTCGTTTAAACACGCACACTAAAATTCTCTGACATTAATTCTGATTAATGTGTACATTTTGATTACAGTGTTTCTGTTTCTGTATTTACAACAGTAAAAAACATGATAACACGCCATCATAAAATGCTCTTGAGTTAACTGAGCCTAGATTAACTTTTACTGTTTACGTGTGTATATTATAAACCATTATATTTTAAAAGCCCCTTTTTTAAAAAAAAGAAATATGGCAGATCGTGAGTTTACAAAGATTTTACAGTCCCTGTTAAATTTGTCGCACCAAAATAATGTCGCTGAGCATGTTTATAATTTATAAAATGTAGAATAATTTCAGAGTGCACTTTTGAGGTTTCTGAAGCCCGAAAATCAAGAGACTACATACATCCTAAATATAAATTCTGTCCTTTTTTGGGGGCATCCGCATTTAGTTGAACAAATGACATCCAAGTTTTACATCACTATTACCTTAAGGAAAAGTTTTATAATAAGTTCTTATATAAACTATTGGTTTGAACATGTCTCGTTTTAGAAAAACAAAACAAAATGAAGAAAGCAGAACAAAACAAATGTTTGTGTACACCTAATGCAAGTGTTCAAACAAAAAGCAAAACAGTTTACACTTTAGATTAGAGAGTACATTATTGTATTCGTATCAAAAGGAAATCCTCTGCCCATGACAGACGCAGACGGCAAAAAGAAAATATAAATCGACCACTGTCGGACAATGGTTATGCTTGACCTGAATGTGGCAAGATATGTAGGTCACATCTGGGGCTGCGTATCCACGGGAAATACTGCATTCCTCATTAATTTTCGGACTCGTGATTCGCTAACACTCAATTCGTATTCAAGTTACAGAAAGTGTTGAAACCAAATGTCAAGTTTTGCTTTTGCATTGTTTGTTACTTCAGAATTGAAGATTATTACATCCTAGCCTAAAACTGCCACAGGACAGCGAGGGATGCGGAGGGTAGGGCTAGATCCCGGGACCATTGTCGTGCGGTCGTGCGGTTTGCGCGCTGGCCTGTCGTTTGGATTTATCGATGGTCTCGGGTTCAAACACTGCCCGCTCCCATCCCCCGTCGTCCTGCGGGAGGTTTGGACTAGGAAGTAAACTATCTTCAACTCTGAAGGAACATCAGAAACATGTAAAACATTTTACAAACATTTTTTTTTACAGTATAAAACACGACACGACAGGTAGCCAGTATTGGTCATTTTTTTTTTTTCAATTTGACAAAGAATACTCACATTCAAGAAATACAAAAACAAACAAAAAAACAAAAAAAAAAAAAAAAAAAAAACAACAACAAAACAAAAACAAAAAAACCCAATGATCTATTCATTTACTCCAACAGTTAAAGTAAACGTTTTTATGTCACTGCAAGTATTTTCCAACTCAAATCACATCTTCAGTCTAGAAGCATGATTTGTGTTCCTCTGCGGTTTTACAATTTCAATCTAAATTCAATGTTTTTGTTCCACTGACTTCATCATTGAGCACTAGATTCTAGATCTACACTAGAGACGGACGTTCAACAGTAAGAACACAAAAGTTTGTAACCAAATATTTCATTGAGTTAATGCAAAATGCCTGGAAATAAAAACACACTCCCAACTTTTGTTCCCCTGGCAATCAAATCATTAAATAGAAACAATCTGATAGAAACTTTTCACATGTAAATTGTGAGTGAGTCTGGTATGAATGTACATTTTGTTTTTTTATGTTTTGTTTGGTGTAATGAACAAATTGTACGACAAATGTCCTTATGAATAATAGAGACTATTGTTATTGATAATACTGTATCGTGTCAACTTTCTTGTATGTGTTTAAACATGAAACGTGATGAAAATTCTGTGGTATCATTTTTCTTCCTTAATTAATTAAATAATTTCAGAATTACACAGAGAGCTGGAGAGGAGTTGGGTGAGGGAGAGTAGGTTTACAAATATAGGCCCTTACTATTATGTGTGTGCACCTTGTCTTAATAGAACTTATGAAACAGTGTCATAAACAAAAACTTTGCACTTTTAGTGAGAAGCCAAAAAAAAAAAGTTTATAGCCCCTTAAAACAAATATATATAAATAGATCTCCTCGCTCAGCACAATAATATAAAGGTCTACAGTTGTAGGACACGCGCTTGTCAAGGGACATAAGATTTAAAGTCGGATCGCAAATAGTAATAAATAAATGCCTTTTTTTCCTTCAATGAATGTCATAGTTTATTCTTATTTTTAAAATGTCAAACTTCACAGCAACAATAGATTATTAATTTATATATGTTTGTATCATGTCTATTTATGTGTAATAAATGTTAATTTTAAAAACCTTTAATAATTAAATTAATATGCTTTTCCGTTCTTTCATATTGTCTGTACGTAATGTCCAATAATACATATGATAGTCTATTGTTTGTTTCCAAGCTTCTATCAACTGACTGTCTGGTACAAATCGTACACGTTAGGTCTCACACTTCCCAGTCTCGGATCAAGTTGAAACTTTGCGACAATTATTGATTGTTCCTAACAAAACATAAATCAATCAACAGATTAACCAGTTAGTTCATTAAATAGTGGTTATTAATTAATAGTAATGATAGATGTGCCTCTAACATTGAGCTATTCCCCTAAGATAATCTTTTTAGAATTTTTTTTGCTATTAATACAAAGCTTATATCAACTCATTCTGTTTGTCTGGTCAAAAGTTTGTACACGTTATTTCTCCCACACCCAATCTCGGATCAAGCTGAAATCTCGCACAATTATTTCTTTTACATGCGAACACTAGAATCAATAAAATGATATTAACCAATTAGTGAATTAACTATTGGTCATTAATTACTTTTTTTTTGGTATCTCGAACAAAGGAATGACATTTTCTTTTCTGGCAGATAAAAATGTATAAGTGGAATTAGTTCCCTTTATGTTTAGTAGAACAAATATGTAAATAACTATAAAACCTACTTTAACAAGCAGCTCCATGGCACAGTGGTTACCGCAATGGCTTGAGGAGGCTGAGGACGCTAAAGCCCAAGAGTTCGAATTCAGAACGCTCATTTTTAAAACATCAAAATACATTTAAAAAGCGACGACACAAATACCCTCTTGGGCACCACTGTGTACTCTTGTAATGCCTCTCGCCTCAACTCTTTCCCAACTGGTCCACACAAGTGATAGGATCATAGAGTAGTGAGACAGGTGATAGGATCATAGAGTAGTGAGACAGGTGATAGGATCATAGCGTATTGAGACAAGTGATAGGATCATAGAGTAGTGAGACAGGTGATAGGATCATAGAGAAGTGAGACAAGTGATAGGATCATAGAGTAGCGAGACAAGTGATAGGATCATAGAGTAGTGAGACAGGTGATAGGATCATAGAGTAGTGAGACAGGTGATAGGATCATAGCGTATTGAGACAAGTGATAGGATCATAGAGTAGTGAGACAGGTGATAGGATCATAGAGAAGTGAGACAAGTGATAGGATCATAGAGTAGCGAGACAAGTGATAGGATCATAGAGTAGTGAGACAGGTGATAGGATCATAGAGTAGTGAGACAGGTGATAGGATCATAGAGTAGTGAGACAAGTGATAGGATCATAGAGTAGTGAGACAAGTGATAGGATCATAGAGTAGTGAGACAGGTGATAGGATCATAGCGTAGTGAGACATGTGATAGGATCATAGCGTAGTGAGACAAGTGATAGGATCATAGAGTAGTGAGACAGGTGATAGGATCATAGAGAAGTGAGACAAGTGATAGGATCATAGAGTAGCGAGACAAGTGATAGGATCATAGAGTAGTGAGACAGGTGATAGGATCATAGAGTAGTGAGACAGGTGATAGGATCAT